>JAXFYN010000058.1:0-84217 GCA_036172215.1 Camellia granthamiana | reverse complement strand
GTAAAGGCTCTTGGTGGGTAATGTGCCAGCTACTATAGACTTGAGAGGGATTGAATCCCACCTTTATTCCCCATTGGGGGGTAATGAGCAACCCATAATCATTGGACCAAATAAGGAAGAGCAAAATATACAAACAAAGAATTTGTACAAAATTTTTATACAGAATGATATGGCTCAATGTGGACTTTTACTTTTAAACAAAACACTCATTAAGATAACTTTTATTTACAAAACTGACATTGCCATATCATTCTTGTGTTTTTTTTTTTTTTTTTTAATAGAGTTATCCAAAAGCAAATTAAACAATGTTATACCTTGTGGTCTATTAGGAAAACATCTTCTTTCTCTCGTTAGGGCATTGTAATGTACTAATGTTTGCTTTCCTTGAGTAGCTTTTTTTCCAAGTAAACTTATTGAAATTGTTATGGAGGGCATATGCTTATTAATATAAAGATATTGGTTGTTAAGTTTAGAAATCGTAAATACTGAATTGTAAAGCCCAGGTATAGTAAATAGTCTCAACTTGCTCTGATTTTATATCATTGTAAATTGGTTTTGCAGGATCAACTAGTCCCTGATCCAAAAACTTTTCCATCGGGAATTAAAGCTCTTGCTGACTATGTACATGAGAAAGGCCTCAAGCTTGGAATTTATTCTGATGCTGGGTAGGATGAATTTCCTAATATCGGGTCAGAAAATTAGAAGTTATATCATGACGGAATTATTATTTTATTCTTATTTCAATTGTTCTGTTTAGCTGTTGCAATCCCCTTTCTGTCTCCTGACTTATTCAACTGGATTTTGTAGGCTTTTTACATGTGAAGTTCGGCCTGGATCAATTTACCATGAAAATGATGATGCACAGCTCTTTGCCTCTTGGGTTAGTTTGTGATATATCTTATCAAATATAAGAATCTTATTTCTCCGAATATATGTTGACATCGATTGCATTAAGTAAGGCTTTATCAGGGGGCTTTTGGATTTCCTGTCCCAGGAAAGTTATTGCAAAATATTGGAATCACCACCAGCATTTATAACATAAAAATATGTATAATTTCTTGAAATTCTACAGTTATCGTCGACATGCTGTGAAATGAGCCCAATTTAAATGGTAATGAAAACACAGTGGACTCATTTAAGGCATAATCTGAAACAAATTCGAGCGTTTGCTTTGCATGCTGATTACAGTACTCAGCCTTCAATGCTGAAAATTAAGGATGCCATATGATTAAATATGTTGGGCTTTGGCTCTAGACTATGGGTTAAAGTTTGGAAGTGTGGCTTCAGGATTTGAGGATGGAATAGTGGTGAGAATGATTTCGACTTCCGGCTGTTTTGGTTCTGAAAATTTAAGGAGATAGGCTGCTGGGAAAATCTGTATTTTCTGGACAGCAAGGAAATCTTAGGTCTAAAATATCAAGGTTAGGATTTGTAAAGATCTTAGGGTTTTAAGGATTCACTTAAGGTAACAAAAAGGCTAGTTGTGGCACTTATTTATGCAAGGTTTGCTGGAATTTAAACAAATAAGAAGAAACTTTAGAATCTCACTGAGGTTTTCTAGGAATCTCACCTAGAAGGATTTAATGGAGCCTCACCATATAAAAATTAAGCAAAATATGCACACACACACACGCACCCAAAAAAAAAAAATCAATATCTAGATTTGTATGATTGTCGCTACAAGCTAGCTTATTTAGAAGTTGCGAGTATTTAGACTCTTGCTTGACTGAGAATTTCCTAAAATTCTTATTATGAAAGGATTTCCAAAACGAACTACCACTTGAACATATTCCAAATAATAAAGGACATTTAATAAACAAATACCTAAAAAATTTGGACTCTAAATTAAAAAACTACCAATTTTCCCCATATCTGGCAATTAAAAAGATACCCCTGATCAAATAATTTTTATTTTGCCATCTTTTAGCATATAATCTAGTAGGGACTGATCCCATCACACTTGATATGAAAGTGAATATCATGTCATACAAATTTTGAATCCATCACGATGCATAGATTTGGATGAAAATTCTCAGTTACCGCAAATTCCCTCTATGGACTTTCAGTTATTGATATTTTATGTTGTGTCATTCAGGGTGTGGATTATTTGAAGTATGACAACTGTTTCAATCTAGGAATCAAACCTGAGGAAAGGTTTGGCTCATTTTGTTCTTGTTGAATTTCAAATCCTCATAGTTCATTTTCTATAAATTTTAATGTGGTTTCATAATTCCAGATACCCACCAATGCGTGATGCTCTAAATGAAACTGGACGTTCAATCTTCTATTCAATTTGTGAATGGTAAATTTGGGTTTTTGGTTATATTGTATAGCTATCTGAGTTCATTTAGTTGCATCTTAACAACACTCTTTGTCTCTTCTTTTTGGGCTTGGCAGGGGTGTTGATGACCCTGCGTTATGGGCTGGCAAGGTTGGAAATAGTTGGCGAACAACAGACGACATCAATGATTCATGGGCAAGGTTTTAAATTTCTGGACTCCCAACAACCCTTGGGTGGTGTAATGAGCAAAAGCTGTTTGTTAAATGTGCAAAAATCACATTTTACACAAAAATATTACATTATAACTCAGTCACATTCTCTTATTTCTTTTGTAAATTGTAAGGGAAGAAGAAATAGAACTTATGAGTAATGTGTCCCTAAGAAAGATGGAAATTTGGATACTCATAGTGATGAATGGTGACAGAATTTGTGCATTTTGCTACTTACAATCTGACTCACCTCACCCTTATGGAGGTCTGGTACAAGGCCTTGAGCCGCTAAATGTTTAGATCACGGATTTGAATAGGGACTTGGAGAGGGAAAGAGAAAATTTTAGCTTATATTTCATTTACATCTCCCTCATCTTTTGCCTTTTACATTCCAAATCGTTATCAAAATCCACGATCCAAACACAGCCTAAGTGGAAGCGGATTACCACAAATCTGAATAATTGCTTGGATCACGAGCCTCCACAAATGATCACAAACCCACGAACCATGTAATAGCACTTTCAAGCCAATGGGTTGGTTACTAGAGTTCTCCATGATTTTCGCACTCCAAGGCTCTCTGATGGTAGCTTTAGAGAGATTAAACAGAGAGGAACAGAATATCTTTCTGTGGAGTTTTTCAGTCGTCGTTATGTACAATGTATTCTTTATGTGTATATAGAGATAGTCTCCTACAGATAAGGGATGCTGTGTAGTCATCTACAACCACCTTACATCTACGGCTAAGATCCCTTTATTTAAATATATGAGTCTGTCAAATAAATCAACTTGGTACTTACTGATAATGATAAGAGCACTAATAGCATATGCAGTGATTAATCATTAAGTAGGCTAGTTATAGCTATATATAAACTTCAGTTTTTTGTGTTTCTAACTTCAAAAGTTAGGCATCAAATCCATGATGCAAGGTCCATATTGTCTCGTGCGCTATGGAGTCAGCCTTTTGAAATCTCATTGCAGATCAGGCATAAATCAGATACATTGGAATTTAACCCCTTAAAGCTTTTACAGAAATTTCACTGTTTACATGATGCAAATCTAATCAAATGCATTTTTTATTTGAAGATTTTCTCCTTTCCAAAGAATGGGAGGTAGCTAGTTTTCTTCATGGATGTCATCATTTGCATGTACGATTAATTGATGAGCTTTACAGCCCAAATTTGTAGGAATGAACTGTAGTCAGTTTTAAGGAAGTTTTAGTTAACATTTAACAAAAGAGTGCTTGTAATGTGTGTGCACACTTGTATTTACATTCACATGTAGTTCACTTGCCAAGTAAATCTTTACACTGATTGAACCTTTTTTTTTCGTATTCTGTTTAGCATGACTACCATTGCTGATCTTAATGACAAGTGGGCAGCCTATGCTGGTCCTGGTGGATGGAATGGTAAGAATGTGATCTTTGCAAAGAGTTTTGAGTGTGGTCGTGGCTATCAGTCTCCACTTGTGTGTGTGAATCTGGATTTTCATTCTGCACATCTACCTTTCTGGCAGATCCGGATATGTTAGAAGTTGGCAATGGTGGCATGACTTACCTGGAGTACCGAGCACATTTTAGCATCTGGGCTTTGATGAAGGTGTTCTTTATGAACTTCTTGATTTTTATCTACTCTCTCTCTTTTTTCCTTATATACTCTTGCTTATGCTATTGGATTATTTTGGTGGAATCGTGAACCGTGTGGCATTCTATTTTTTTTTCTTCTTTTTCTTCTTCTGATTGCTAGACTAATTATGATTGCATCTGCTTCATATCATCTTTGTATCTCATTTAGAAACTACTTTAATTCCATCAAATTTTTACCTTCTGGGTACCATATATTATTTTACGTTTTTTAGTTGTAACAACTTAAAATTGTTTTGCTTGAATATGCAGGCTCCACTTTTGATTGGCTGTGATGTAAGAAACATGACTGCGGAGACATTTAAATTACTAAGCAATAAGGAGGTTATTGCTGTGAACCAAGGTAGACTTTGGTTCTCTCTTTGTTACTCTGTCTCTCTCTTTCTCTGTAGGAAGGAGAAACAGTTGGAGTAGTGAGTAGCTTAAGACCTTTGCTTTAATTTTCTAGTTTAAAGATTTCTTTGCATGCCAAATAAATAAACACGCACAACTCTATGAATACATTGGGTACCATACTGAGAAAACTTAGTAGGATTTGTCTCTTTCTGCAGACCCACTTGGCGTTCAAGGCAGGAAAGTGCATGTTGCAGGAACAAACGATTGCCGTCAGGTCTTTCCATCTTGAACCTCTTTAACTTTGAATCATTTGTGGTGATAGTTACAACCCAAGATAACAGCATATCTTTGATAGTACCAACTTGTAAATATTTTCCTGTTCAATATCTATTAGTCCAAATATGTTGGGAAAGAATTTGAGTTTGACCCATCATAGAAATCACTCTTTTAGTGCAGATTTAGATGCATTATTTCACGTGTTCCAAGAAATCGAATGTGTCTATTGTTTTCTCATTACAAATGGTATTTTCATTCAACTAGTTGGAGGAGCAGTTGCAGGTATTGAGTGTTGTGAGGGCTTTCATTTGACTGAAAGAAAGAATATTAAGATGGAGATATCTTTCTGATGAACAAAGAAAACAAGGTGTTGGAAAGAAATAAAAGGGACATAGAATTCCTGAGATAAGAATTTCATATATTAAGGAATCCACCACTTGGGAGGTTAGCCTCTGAATCGTCCTCAAAAGCCCTGTTATTAGAATTGTATGATTCACTATTCGAATCGTACGATTTGATTCAGTAGGTAATTGATTCGAACAGGTTGTATAAATCGCAAATAGCTATGAATCGTGAATCGTGAATCGATTTGATTCGCTAAAATCGATACTTGGCTTTCTTTTTGGTTTTTTGTTGTTGAAAAATGTTTCACACAACCTTGTTAAGGTCTCTAGGATTACTATATGCCGTCTTTTGACATTCTCCCTCCCTATTTACTCTCAAACACTCAAACCTTAGCCGCAAAAAATAAAATGAACTTTCTCTCTCTACAATATTTTAGGCTTCCATATTCAATTTTATCTAAGTACTTGCATTTACAAAATGAATTTTTTGAAGGCATCAAGTGAGATTTTATAAAATTTATGAAGATTTTGGTTTTTTTAATCTTGTAAAAGGTTAAAAACATTGTTGTTGAGTTATTGTTACTTGGAAATTAAAATTTGTCTTTATTTATTTTCTTTATTAAGAACGGTTAATAAGAAATAGTATCTAAAAGGGAAAGGTGAAGTGGTAAACATGGGAACCAATGTTAACTTCTTATCCAGACCATATGATCATCATTTAAAACAATATCTTTTTATCAATTTAAGTCTAAATATTTCATATTTATTAGATATATTTAATATCAAAGTGTAAAGATATATTTTCTATGTAATTAAAAAAAAGTGACCGAATTTTTACGATTCACAATTCGATTCATGATTTGGTACAATACTATTTCAATTCACGATTCGAATCCCGATTTGACAACTATGCTCAAAAGAAGCAGCTATATTCTAAACATATGCCTTGTGATAGATCTCATTGAAAAGTCAAGGAGATAAAAAAATCTATTGGCAGTCTAGTATACTCACTTTTCAAAAAAGAAAATAAAATAAAATAAATAGTAGCCTGATACTTGGGCTGTGTTTAGGTGAAGGATTTGAGTGGGGATTTGTGGAGGGAGCTATGAAGCACGGATACTCCGAAATAGCCCCCGTACGCGTATCGGATACGTATCGGATACCGATACGCGCCCGATACGGCTGGATACGTATCGGATACGGGAAATGAAGTATCCAATATTTTTTTTTAATTTTTGAATTTCGGATACGGCTCGGATACGCAAGGATACGGTAAGGATACGGTCAAGATACGGTATGGATATGGCGGGGCAGAAAAAATAATTTAAAAACTCTAAGTTGGGGTCAAATTGTAAAATACGAAAAAAACATAAAATAAAACACAAAAAAGACAGAAGAACCAAACACAAGAACCAAACTCTCTCTTACCTAGGTCGAACAGCAGCCGCGAAGGAGGAGGAGAAGGAGTTCGTCGTCGTCTCGGACAGCAACTCGCCGATCGTCTTTCAGGTTCGTCCCTCTCTCTCTCTCCCTTTCGCTCCCTCTGTTTGCCTCTCACAACACTCGATCTCAGGAACTCTCTCGCTCTCTCCCTCTCGCTCGAGCTCGATCTGTCGACTGTCGATCGTCGATCAGACAGCAGCTCGCCGATCGTCTTTTGATCGCGACTCGATCTTCCCCCCCCCTCTCTCGACTCGATCTCATCTGTCTGTCTTTATTTATTTTTATTATTTTTTTTTAATTTGTTGGATGTATTATACTCTGCGATTTACAAATCAAATAAGGTATTAAAATAAAAAAAAACCTTATATGTATTATTTGGTTTAAATAAAACAAATAAATAAATAAAACAAATAAATAAATAAACAAATAAGGTAAAAAAACAAATAAATAAAACAAATAAATAAATAAGCTTATTAATAAATAATAAATAAATAAAATAAGGTAAAAAAACTTATTAGTAAATAAATAAATAAATAAACTTATTAAAAATAAAATTTGTCAACTTATAAAATTATGATTGTTATGAGTGATGCTATATTGTTAAAATTGTTGAAATTTAATTGAATTGATGAATTTTTGTTATGGATGATGCTTATTAGTTTTATTTTTTTGCATGCTACATTACTAAAAATTGTTGAAGTTTTATTTTATGTATGTTACATTACTAAAAATTGTTCAAGTTTTATTTTTGTGTATGCTACATTACTAAAAATTGTGAAAAAAAATATTTTTTATGAACGTATCCCCGCCGTATCCGTATCCTACTTTTTCGAATTTTGCCGTATCGCCGTATCCGTATCGTATCGTATCCGTATCCCGTATCCGTATCCGTGCTTCTTAGGGAGGGAGAGAAAAAGGGAAGGGAAAAGTGAAAATTTTTAACTTCTATTTCATACTCTTTTCCCATCCTTTTTCTTTCCCCTTCACAAATCCCTTCCCAAATCCTTGATCCCACCACTGCCTTAACAGATGCTTAGAAGTGTGGTAAGAAACCCCCAAAAGAGCAAGTAGCTCACCTTTATGGGGCTTGTCCAGATTAGCTGATTAAAATGTTGGAAATTGATAGTGCCTTCATGGTTATTGCTTATGCCTACTTGATCTGACTTTAAAATTCTACAACCATCACAAATTCATCTTTACATACATCAGTGTGGCTGAAGTACTGGGCCAAAGGAAACAACACATAACCATCTCTGAGAATTTCCTGACGATGGATTCCTTTCCATTTGGGAGACATAAAGCCACAAAAGAGGCCAAAGCTTTATTACTCCTACTGGCAGCTGAAGAATTAAAGTAATCATGAGTAAATTCTCAATTTTGAGCATACAGCCCTTAACAAAGTGGAATGATGAAAATGTTTCATGTAGCCAACCCCACTTGATTGAGACACAGCCTTAGGGGCAGTGGATGGGCACAGTGGCTTACGGCTCTTTTTTGTTCTTGTAATTTATTTTTCTTTTTCTTCTGGTTTCTTTTATTTTCTTTTATTTTCTTTCTTCTTCTTCTTCTTCTTTTGCTGAAGAAAAAAGGTGAAATAAATATCTTAGTTTATAAAATATGACTCGATCTTCAGGTTTGGGCTGGTCCTTTGACCAGACAAAGACTGGCTGTTGCTCTTTGGAATCGATGTTCAAAAGCTGCAACTATTACAGCTGCTTGGGGTGCACTTGGACTTGAATCCTCTACCAGTGTCTCAGTGAGAGATTTGTGGAAGGTAAGAACACTGGCCTGCATAGACAGTATATTAGACGGTGTGTGTCACTTAAATTTTAGCCTCAGGTACAGGCTCTGATACAATTCCTCAAGACATTGTCCTAAAGATTTGAATTCCCATATTATCTTTACCTTGTAGTGTCTGGTTGCTACCACACACTCGAAAATTCCCAGATTTTAGTCCATTGTGGCCCCAAATCTGAGTCCTTATTGGATTATACATCATTGTTACTATTTGATTAGCAAATACACTTTTTTAAGCTCTTTGCTTAGTGACTATGCTTCAATGCTTCCAAAATTCCTTTGAAAGCCTTCTGAAGACAAACTGTTAGTTTGAGTGGTACCTCTTGTCACTCGATGAGTGGAAGGATGCAAGGTTCAAGTTCTGACATGGATGTGGGCGCACGTCTTATTAAAGAAGGAACAGTGTTCTTTGGACCCTTGTGAATCTGTACATAGAAAATTGAGATACCTCTGGTTGAAGTTAGTGGCTTTTAGAGTATATGGCATCCAATATTTGTTTCATTCATTATTGTTAAAGTTAAAAAAGAATTTAGGTGCATTAACTTGGTCTTGCTGTACTTGTAGTTAAATAGTTAATCTGGAAATGAACCTGCTCAACTTTTTCTCCCTAGGCTAGGTTAGCATCTATGAAGCCCGGATACAATATAGATACAAGTACGGCAATATGACAAAAATTTTAAAATAGGATGCCGGTACTGCTAGCATATGTCCGATTTTTTTTGTTATATAATGTATTGTATTGTACATGAGCTTAAAAGAATAATGAGAAACTATTATGTAGGAATTAAATTTTAGTTTAAGAGCGTATTGTCTGTTTAATCTTTCTCTTTTTTATTTCAATGAGTACATTAATTTATAAATCTGCAGAAGTAAGAGTGCTACTCTAGCCTCACAATTTTCTTCTATGGAAGGAAATAAAAAAAATATTAAAAATTATTCTTGTATTTATTATAACAAATATACTTTAATACTATGCAAAAATTATTACAATTTCAGTTTCATAATAATTTGAATACATGACTTAAGAGTGTCCAAAAAGTATTTGATACTTCTTAAAATTAATATTAAGTATTGGATATGTTTAGAAAGTATAGTATCCGTGGAGTATCGGTATACAATTCGAGTACAATACATATATGACTCCCTTTTAAAAGTATTGTGCTTCATAGGTCAGCATGATATAATTGACTCGAAAGGTTGGAGTCGCCATTTCTATCAGCATTTGGATTATAATTGGGGTAAGACTGTATACATCTTGTCTTTCCCAACTCCGCTAGCAAGGGTTTTGTGCATTAGGTTGTTTTTTTTTGTTTTTTTTTTTTAAATTTAGTTGCATTAGATGAGAAGACATCAGGTTAACGGTATGAAAATGTTTTCTAGCAGTTCATTGGTTTTCCAATATTACTGTTTTGGCTAAATTGTTTGATTAGTTTTTTTACCTGTCAACCGTAGAAGTTTACCCCATTTCTAATATTTTAACTGGTTACAGCATCAAGATGTTGTGGGAGATGTGGTGGCATCATTTAGTGCTCGAGTCGATGCTCATAGCTGCGAGATGTACATTTTCACTCCCCAGACAGCGTCTTACGCTACGGTTTAAGTTAATAATATTACCGGCTTCATTTATTGCTTGGCTCAACTTTCCAGCAGTCAGGTTGATCCTTTCCCATTGGTTGTGAAAAAGTGTGTGCGTGCATTTCTAATTTTGTTTGCAGTTGGCATCCAGTAATATTCATGTCACCATTGTAAAGTTTACTTGGACAAACCGAAGATGATCATGTCATTTAAATTACATCCTTGGACTTGTAGAGAATAATGCTCTCTCTCTCTCTCTCTCTCTCTCTCTCTCTCTCTCTTATGTCAATTATTTGGCCTTTACTAGATGTGCATGTTTAAGTGTCATTAACAAAATTACAGAGAATGATGCATGTGACATGCCTCTTTCATGTTCTTGGTGCAAAATTAAGTCTACTATTACATTTGTCATTGCCACCATGATTGTTGTCACGAGCTGTGGTAAATGGATTTTTCTGTACCTTCTGAAATATTCAGTGTTTACTGAATATAATAAGGGGTGAGGGTGTAAAATATAATGTTTTTCATGTTCTCAAAAAATAAAGAAGGGTGTGAAATATATGTCTAACAATCATATCTAATTTATATTCTCGGATTCTTTAATTTTTTTTTATGATGTTTGTGAAAATGGAAATTCACATTGCTAGTAAATAAATATTTTTAACCATGAGAGATAGAAATTTTCTATTTAATTATTACATCTAATATTTTATCATTGTGATATGTACGTGTCTATGATGCCCCCTTCTACTAATATCTATGTTTTAGGTATATACCTCAATACTTAAAGATTAGGCTCTATGTGTTTAATACTATAAAAACAAAGACTAGAAAGGTTTCTTTTTTTTATCTAATTAAGCAAATATATATATATATAGCTTTTGCATTTTTGGCTAGTGCTAATTTAACTTCCGCTAATTTAACTTCCAAAAGAAAAAAGTCTTTTTTATAAGACTCAATTTGTTTAGCAAATGTTAAAAAATATATTATTTTTTTCTCAAGTGAATTTTTTATTTTGAAGGTCAGTGTAGAAAGATATTTAAAAAAAATTAACCCATTTGCCATCCATCAACTTTTTAAGTAATAGTTTTATCTTCTTTTTTTTTTTCTTTTTTTTTTTTTAAAAAAAAAAACACTATAGCCAATTGCTAAATAAGTTATTAAATTTCTAATTTTTTTATTGCTTGGGCACGAACTGACACCCATACTTCATGTAAGATAGGTCATGAGCTCCGCCCCCCCTCGTTTTGCTATTAAATCACGACACATTAAAATCACCAGAAAGTTTGGGATATGTATATACATGAAAGCATGGAAAAGGGGAAAGTTTGTGAGACGATAACTAGAGAAACTATAGAACAGAACATGAGGCCACTTAACTATATAACACCACACTAATTCCCTCTAAACACCAAGCATTTACGACATCCAGCCAATGAGGCGGTAAATTTGATTTTGAGAATATATCATCTATTATTTTGAAGGCAAATGTGGCAGAATCATGCGACAACAATTGCCTTATTAATATGGTGTTTGTGCATATAAGATTAGTTGGAAAACATTACAAAGATGAACGATTAGGAACATCGTGGTGGATCTTGTGAAGAATCCAAGGATGATAATGTCTGCCCACCATATTTAAAACAGTTACCCTGTACTGTAACCAAATTTATAGCTCTCTTCTTGCGACTTTCGTCTTGCTACCTAAAACTCACTACTTGCTATCATGTGGTTTATCTATCATCTCAAATCATCTGCTAAAGCATCACAAGACCTTTCTGGACATGTTAACCTGGGCATTTTATCTTTGAAACAACTTCCAACATCAATATCACTTTCTACTTCTCATATCAGAGCCAGATGTGAACTAAAAAAACGGTGACATAATTAATCTCTGGGTGGTTTTAGATACACAAGTGTGAAAAAGGTGAAGTTTGCAGGATAACTTTAGAACAGTAGAGGTCATATAACATGTTCATTTAGTTCCCAAACAAGGAAAACATCAGCAAGCAAAGACCACAATTGAAAATGAAGGCCCCTCATCTGTGCAAACATCGTTTTATTCATTCTTAAAAACAAACAGATGTATTAACACCACCTTTGGAAGCCGGTTGTCAAGGATGAAGAGTTCCTTCAAGGGCATACCTTTTCATACACTTCACTGGCATATTTCCAGCTCACAACTTTCCATATGTTCTTCAGGTAATCTGGTCTTACATTCTTGTACTGCATTAGAAAAAGGGGGGCAAAAAAGCATTCAGCACACTGAAAAGAGGAATAAATCAGGGGGAGATTCCAATAATTGAACAGGATGAAGTGAGTTAACTATTTTTCCAAATCACTTTATGGTTTCTTGATGTGAGCTACATACACTACAGTCTCTTAACTCAAGCCCATTTAGTTAATTCTTCATATCTTATTTACAAAGTTTCCCCAGTAACCAATTTATAGCTTATTGATGCTCAAGTTTGAACATATCTATCAGAGAAGATGGACAACTCATAGACTCTTCGATGTATGGCATTGTTGAGCATTTTCTCACTTTGGTCTTTGAAAAGAAGTTTCTCCCATTTAAAGTACCTGACTTGACCCACATTCTACCCATATCCATGGGTAACTCATGGAAATATTAAAACCAATTCTGACAAAAAAAAGGAAGAAAAAATTGTGTGCACTTCCATCCCCAAATCCTTGCGCACCATCCCCCTTGACACTCCTGCCCTTGCAGCCCAGATCCCCCCTCTCTCTCTCCAAACCCAATCTTCCATTATCCCAATCGACGACATACATAGGGACTGCCCATCACACCTGGCAGCGCGACAGACCAACAAGAAGTTGATTGATACCTTCCACTAGGCACCTCTCCTCTCTTATCCCCCACACCAGTTCAACACCAATCCCCTGCAATTGCCACCTCCGAACCACTGTGAACCTACAAATCTGCAAAATCACATCCCCAACCATTCGCACCCTTCGTTTTCTCTTGTCACACCAAATTGCTTTAACATTGTTCCCCCCTCCATCAACAAAAACCAAATCAGAGCAGAAACCTCAAAGGGTTTCACAAAATGGAGTTGTCAACACTGAGGTAGAGGCAACAATTTGATGTGGGTTTGTGCCAATAATTTTGGTGGTGGCAGCTGATAGAGACTGGTAGTGGCCGGGAGAGCAAGAGATGCAGAGTACGAAATGGAAAAGGCATGGGGATTGGGAGGTAGAAGAGGGGTGGGTGGTGGCACATTGTGGGATGTGTTGATGGTGGTACACCTGGTGGCACACTGGTGCGGTGGCAATGGCAAGGGTGGAAGTGGGGCAAGAAGTGTGGCGGCTGGCTATGCTACATGGACTCTTCTATTTCTCCCAAAATACTCGTGTCCATCAAATACAACAAGGATAAGGGTGTGTGATATGGGTTTGACACCCGCACTTGGATCTCTTAATTTTACAATATTTAAAGAAGAAAAAATTCACATTTGCTAGTAAATAAACATTACAAACCTCTCACATGGATGACAGATAGAAATTTCGTATTTTTCCAAACTCCTATTTAATTACAAGTATATTTTTATATAATTTACATCTTATCCAAATATATCATACAATAGATAATACATACAAGTGTCCATGACATGTTTCGTATCCATATCCAACTTTTGGATACATATCTCAATATCTTAATATTTAATTTTATGAAGGTCTAATGCTTGGATCTACACCCAATACTCGTACCTACTCTACATAGGTGGTAGGGGTGAGTATTGGAGAGTTGGCAATAAGTGTGGTGGGGGTGGTGATGACAACATGACATGGGTGGGGCCGGCAGGGGTGGAGTGTGTGGGCGAGGTGGGGAAAGGTGGTAAGATGGGGGAGAAGGGTGGTGGAGTTGGAGGAAAAGAAAGGAAGGGGACTAATGGGTGGATTAGGATGATTGATTTAGGTTTAGGCTTTGTTTTTGTGGCTTAATTGGTATATTGTTAAAGAAAAATGCTTGAGACACAAACCAACCCTAATGATGTGTCTGACAAGTGTCAAATTTTAATTTATTAAGTATTCCATCATGTGGGGTCTAATCTCAATGCCACATCATTAGAGGTCATTCAATGGTAATAAATTAGAGGGATGTAGCATTGTTGATTTTTTAAAATATCAAAATTGTCCCGTAGCCCTAATACATGTTGGCATTTGGATCCAAGTATTAAAAATCATATAGTTGAGGGGTTAAAATGAGAATCTTTTCTTTAAGGACCAAAATGAGAAAATGCACATATTTTAAGGCGTGAGAGTGTAATTTACCCAAAAAAGATAGACTTGATCTCTGCATGTCTAAATTGTGATAAATCTCTACCACAATGAAACAACCAAAGGACAAACAAAACTCAAATGATAAAGAATTACCTGTAAGTAGTATGCATGCTCCCAAACATCTAAGCCAAGCAGAGGAACTAAACTTGGTCCTTTAGTTACCAGTGGGTCCTGTAACAGATAATTCAAGACATTAAAAATATGATTAAACAATTATAATTACAGAATTATAATAAATAATAAGTAACCAATTATAATAAAAAGCATAATGAGCTCTAGTTCTCTAATGCATAAGAAGTTTTCATTATTGTAGAATTCCTTTAAAAGCAAGGGAGGAATAAGACAAGTAGCATTAGTCTAAAAGCAAACTTGTACTTAACACACATATATCAGCATCAGTGAGCTCTAGAAATGAAGAGTGAGAATCCATCTAAAATCAAGAGTGCTGACAACTCATATTTCAAATTTTGAAATAATTTGTGAACAGTTACTGTACTGAAATGATTAAATAACCCAAAGAGATGGTCCACAAATCCCAGGACAAGAAGTTGAGCAATCCAACTAGAGTCAACAAAACAATTTAACTTTTCCCATATCAGATGGCGGGACGGGCACAAAGAATTAGTAGAAACGATATTAAGAGAGCAAACCTAGGATTGATCATTATGGAATGACTTGATGGCAATCTCTGCCGAGTGTTACCTGATTTGCAGTGGTCTCAACCACAAGCTTCTTCAGTTCTTTGTCCACACCAAGCCACTGTCATATATAAGAATGTAAATAAAAAAAATAAAAACATATTTCAGAACATTTCAGAAAGTGCAACGAATGAAAAACATATTTCAGAACATTTCAAACAACTAAAGCACTTACCACCCATCCAGAGCCTTGTAAAGCTGCACCTTCAGCATTCATCTTCTGTATCAATGCTTCCAATGAACCAAAATTTGTGTCAATAGCCCAACCTAAAGAACCCTTTGGAGGCTCACCGCCATCTTCCTGCAATAAGATTTTGGCATTTTTTCAAAGTCTAGTCAAAAGAAATAGAGCAATAGGTAGGACTGTTGGAAAAGAGCTCAGGTTATAATCGTACACGAACTGGAGCAAGATTCTGCCAGAAAAGTGAGTGGTTGATATGCCCTATTCAAAAACACCAATAAGTTTATAAATATACAAACAACTCCAAGGACAACAATTAAACAGGAATAATCATAACATTACCAAGATGGCAAACATTGAAAATATATTTTTTTTAAAATTTTTTTGCATATTTTCCGGTGATTGACAATTCTAATCATAAAACACATGCTTGGTGAGGGTAAGATATAGCATGAGATAAAAGGAGAGTGATTATTTTTTTGACTGTTGGGTGAATGATAACTCATATCCTATGGTGAGGATATACAATACCATGGGGGTATCGTATTGCATATCCTGTACTTTTGAGGGATATAATATGCCCCTGGATTTCATATTTGGTAACCAAACAAAGAATATAAAATGTTGAGACCCACATTTTTTTGTTGTCCCATTATATACCCAATCAAACAGGGCCACACCTAATAGGTGATAATCACAACAAGATTCTTAAGATTAGTGAAATTGCCAGAAAGTAAAACAGCAAGCAACAAGGCAGAGCAGGTAGCAGGGGGGAAAAAATGTATAAACCAACGCTTTATACTGACAATATGAGAAGTTCAACTCACATTCTTTTAATACAAGCAATGATCAGATCACTGAAGTAATGAAAGAAGCCACCATTTCACAGTATCATGTCTTCAGACAACCATAATCCCAATCCATAACAACACCTTTACGCTGTATTTGGTTGGAGGATTTGGGAAAGATTTGAAAAGGAAAAAATAAAAAGAAAAATATAGGTAAAATATAAATAAAATATACCAATATTTCATCTACTTTCGCACATCTTTTCCCTTTTCCTTTTCAAATCCCTTCCCAAATCTCCCAACCAAACACAACATTAAAGATCTCTATATTAATTGTCCAATTTGAAATGGAACTTTTAAAAGGGCACTTGATAAATAAACAAATAATCAGGTCTTCACATTTTTACTTCTTGGATAATGTTTGAGAACCCTAATAGAGCAATGCAAGAGACCTACACTCTTAGATCCACAAGTCCACCCACAATGATGTGACAAGAGAGTTGGGCCCTAAGGCTATGATTGGTTGAGAAATTTGAGGAGTGATTTAGAATGAAAAGGAAAAGAAAAAGATGTGTGAAATGTAAATATATTTTATTCAAATTTCACCTTTCTTTTTCCTTTCCCTTTCCATTTCCAAATCCCCAACCAAACACAGCCTAAATCATTGGATGTATAATAAATCAAAAGTTGACACATATAATATCAACAATTGTGGGAATTTTTTTGTGTCTTAAACATTCTCCCCCTAATAAAACCCTTCACAATGAAGTGGAATGATAGGTACACTCAATCATGTATCGATCATGTAGATATCTACTTCCTTGCCACATAATTGTAGTGTATTTGGAGGTGTCTCAAATGTGGGTCTCTATCATCACTCAAATTTAGAGAGTCGAAGCAGCAAGGCAAGCATTATCACACTTGCTCTAAACACAAATCAAATCATTTCTTAAGAATGTGATAGAGTCACCGAGCAATCAATTAATTGCACATATATAGAAGAAGGAAAAAAAAAAAAAAAACCATGAAAAGATCCACAAATTCATGTAAGCAATTGGATTAGCAGATACTATGCGCGATTGAGTTTAAAGCTAGAGAGAGAGAGAGAGAGAGAGACAGAGAGACAGAGAGAGAGAGAGAGAGAGAGAAAAACCTCCGCCGTTGAACTTGATGGCGCTCTGCAATTTGACGATTGTCGGTGCATCGCCCTTGGCCATGGCATCGTCGAGCTGCTCGAGAGCCTTGTTGTAGTTGGTGACGTAAGTCTTGTGATGCTTCTGGTGATGGAGCTGCATGATCTCACCGCTGATGGCCGGCTCGAGAGCGCTATAGTCGTAAGGGAGATCCGGGAGGGAGAAGGTCTGCAATCCCCGGATGCTCTGAAACCCTAACCCTAGCCCACTTCCTGTAAGGGCTTTTCTGGTCAACAGAGTCCGAAGAGCCATTAATCAGAATCTTCTTACAACTTTGTCTGCAATGTAATCAAAAGAGAGAGATGTGAGAGATAGATAGACAGTAGAGTGTGAGGAAGAAGAAGACGGAGTTGAATTGTTATATAAAGTGAGTTGAGTGAGTGAGTCTTAAAACTGTGAATCGATTCGGTGTGCGCATATGCGACCATAGTAACAACAGTGGGCCATTTTAATAAGATAAGATAAAATTTGTTTATTATTTGTGCATTTAGACCATAAATCTAATTTTAAATTAAGTAATATTAAAAATTTTAAAAATTTTATTAAAATTTTTATTAAATGTCTCATACGGTGTAAGGCTCACACTATGTTAATTTCATATGAGTCTCACAAGATATTTGAATTTTTAAAATTCCTAACATTTTTATTTTAAATTTGTTGCAACAATAGTTTCAAAAAAAAAAATTTTCCTTTTTTTTGTGTGTATGTGTCATAAAAATAAAATAATTTTAAAAAATTATATTACATTTATATATTTATCTATTTATCTACCGTCCATCTTTTGTTCACATGTTATTTTCTTATTTATTTATCTATATGTCATCTAGTTATCTATCTCATTTGTCTATATTGCCACCATAATCAATCGTTGCCCTAGTGATTTTTTCAGCCATTTTCTCACGACCTTTCCGACACTATTGATAGGATACAAATAATAATTTGGGCGAATTATACTAACAGTCCTTATAGTTTGGGACTCGTGTCATTTTGCTCATTGACTTTTCAATTGTAACATATTTGACCTTGCATTTTGAATCTTGTTCCAAATAAAGACAATTAAAGATACCATTACTTAATTTCAAAGGCAAAATCGTCAATTTGATAAGATATAAACTAATTTGACAAAAATAAATGTTAAAAAAATATTTTTTAATTTTTAAAAATTATTTCTACCCACCAAAGATAAAATTATGTACAATTAGTAAATCTTGTAAACATTTATTTATTTATTTATTTTTACCAAATTAATTTTTATTATGTGTTTGGATGATGATAATGTAATTGATGGTTGTTAAGATTTTAATGTGTAATCAATATATTTAATATATGAAATATATTTAGTTTTAGATTTTTTTTTATTTAATGAATTGGTTTAATAATGATATCAAAGTTGTCGTCATATTTGACTTTTGACCAAATAGAAACTAATTTAATGAAAATAAAAACAACCATTCATTACATGATCATTATCCAAATAAATAATAAAAATTAATTTGGTAAATAAATAAATAAATAAATATTTAAAAGATTTATCAATTTTACATAATTTTATCTTTAGTGGGTAGAAATAATTTTTAAAAATTCAGAATATTTTTTTGACATGTATTTTTGTCAAATTAGTTTATATTTTATTAAATTGACGATTTTATCCTTAAAATTAAGCAAGAGTATCTTCAATTGTCCTTATTTGAAATAAGATTCAAAATTTAAGATAAAATATATCACAATTAAAAAGTTAAGAATTAAAGTGATACAAGTCTCACTATAAGAATCGTTAATGTAATTCGCCCTAATAATTTTCTCACTTATGTTTTAAATAAGATTTTTGAGATAAGATTACCAGATTTAAAAAAAAAAAATTTATTTTCCATTTGGATGTTTTGTTGTGAGATGTTAATTGGGTCCTTTCGGGAGTAGGAAAAGCTTGAGTACAAAATCAAATTAAATTTTCTATTTTAGTTTCTTTTGATAGAAATAGACTTATGAGACTTCTTGAATCTTAATCTCATTGTATAGACTCATAATATTTAAGATTTTATTATTTCCAACAAAAAATTTATAATTAAACCAAATGTTGGAACAACTTTAACAAAGTAATTTATTTATCTTATTTAATTTCTGAGAAGAGTTAAGAACTGTCAATCAGGTAAAATGAGATGGTGGAAATTTAAAAGAAATTGTAACAAGTTATACTTGGGACAATTTGAAAAGTTAGTTAAAAATTAATTTTTTAATTTTTATAGCTTTTTTGCTTTTTTTATGTAAGAGGTGATATAATCTAAAATAGATTAAAAGTTGACTTTTAACTTTTTAACTTGTTCCCAAGTGACCCTTGTTTGGTTAGAATATTAATTCTTCCTTTTTTAATATATGATATATTCTCACATTGATAGTGTTATGCAAATATACCACCAGAATACAATTATGAAGTTCTGATAATTTGCTTGCATTGTAAAACAACAAACCTAAATATCTATAAATAAAAAAATAAAATTGTAAATCTACCAAGAATATGTTTTATTTTTCAGAAACTATAATATAGAAGTTTTTGATGTAATAAAATCACAAACAACAATGATTGGTAACCTGAATTTTCATGATTCGAATGACTCGAATGTCTTAAAATGACGTTGTTTTGATACATTCAAGCCATTCAAACCACACAAATTCGAGTTACGTTGTTTGGCAATATTGGCTTTTTGGCTTTTTTGTATTGGAATGACAAAATTGCTCTCCACTTGGAAATGATACTTTTTTGACTTTTTGTTTGTATATGAGTCAATTTGGTAATTTTGTATCCCAAATCAAGTGTTTTGTCATTTTGTAATTTTATACTCTTTTTTTTTTTTTTTTATCCATATATACTTATTTAGTCACAACATGAAAATCAAACGAGAATGAAGTATTTTTCAATCACGAATTAACAGCGTGCAAAAAAACCACGAACCTCCGAGCCAACATTGACCCGAACCATTCCACACAATTTGATCATACAGGTGGGTTAGACGAAATGGGGCAAATGATAAAAATCGTTGAGTTGATTAAGTTGAGATTAAAATTTGTCAATTTGTCTACAAATTAACACAAACTGTATGTTTGCTCAATTATTTTGTATTTTGTCACACGCATTCTCTTCCTATCGGTCAGTAAGTAACATCAATCAGATGAAACTCACTCCTAATTTTTCATTCCATAATTTTTTCCTTAATATGATTATTTTATCTATTAATTTATAAAATATGATTTTGAATAACATTATACATTCAATTAATTTGGGAGTTTTAAAATCATAAAAAATTTCAAATTTGTATGTTTATTGATGTTATTTTCTATTTTATTTATATTTCTGATTCTTATAATCTGTTCAAATCACTAGTTTGAAATTGACAAAATATTCAACCAATCAATCCATTCAGTGTGTTTGGTTTGAATTTTCTGAATTAAGTTTTTTGAAAATTGAGTTTTTTGATTTTCGTATTCTTTTGTTTTTAGTGAATATTTTTTAAATTTTAAATATTTTTTTTACTTTTTTAGATGAACCTTAGTTAGATGTATCTAAAAAGTAAAAAATTTGTGAAAAAATATTTTTAAAAATTAATAAATACATAAAAATATAAAAAATGTACTGAATTCTTGTATTTTTTTTTATATTTTTGGTATTTAGTGAATTTTTAAAAGATTTTTTTTACAATTTTTTTACTTTTTAAGTGTATTTATGTTAGGTGTGTCTAAAAAGTAAAAAAATTGCTTAAAATATTAAAAAAATTTAGTAAAAACAAAAAAAATACGAAAAATAAGAATGTAGAATTTTCTGAAAAATATTTTTTGAAAAATAAAAACAAGCAAGCTGATTGATTTTCAGTACCAGTGGATTAGTGACAGGTTGAAAATTTGTCAATCCATCAAAGGTGATTCGGTTGATGAATTCCCTCCAAAATGGGTCCAAACTAACCAAAGCACACCCAGTATAAATTGGAAGCAAACATAGCAAGGAAAGAAGAGTATAAAACTCTGCCTCTTAATTTGTTTTGTTCAAATCTTAGAGGTCGTTTGTTAACATATTTATTTCTTATTTTCTGTTTTTGTTTTTATTTTTTTTGAAAATTAAAAACAAAAATTTGTTTGGTATATTGTTTTTATTTTCAAAAAAAAAATGAAATTGATTTCAACATTTTTAAAAACACAAAAAAGTTATTTTCACTTGTTTTTAAAACAAGTTTCTACTTTCTCCTCTCACCCATCACCTTTGGGCACCACCACCGGACACTAACCACCACCATCCTCCGTCGCCAATGCCTGGCGAGCTCAGGTCAACCTTTGATGGCTCTCTAGCAGGTAAGTAGTCACAATCGTGATCTTTAGCCACCTTTTGGCATCTTTCCAAATACCTCGTGTCCTCTAATGATATCCAACCACTACCGGTGGACACCTTCAGCTACCCGCCATTACCAGTCACCACATCCGTCCACCATCCATCTCTAACCACCAACTTTGACAACTCATCAAATATATTTCTCAATATTTAGTTTTATTTGTTTTCAAAATATTTTTGCATACCAAGCTAAGTTTTTTGTTTTTATTTTTTTACAAAAGTAAACGAAAACCTATTTTTTATTTTTTGTACACTGCAAGCTGAAAACGTTAATCCTTTCAGTTTGGGTCACATCTTTTCATTTTTGGTTTAAAATTCATAATTTGAGCATGATTTCAAACTTTTGCCTTGCAACTATCATTTTTCCAACAGTTAGCATTCATTCGAAGCTATTCAAACTTGAAACTCAACTGAATTTGTTCGAACTGGATGCTGTTAAAACATTACCCGAACCATTTGTGATTCTCTCCTCCTTTCAATTATTTTGAAAATTCTTTACACAGAAACGAGGTATAAGTCAAATCATTTTCATGTTAACCAAGCTGAAACGCACGTGCCAAATTTTACTTTGCAGTTATCGTGACGATTTGGGTTGAACATTAACCAGTAGCAGTAATGCCACGCCATAAAATGTTGCTTCTATGATCTAATCTAATAAAAAACTTTAACCGTGAGAAGAAAACACTGCCCCTTAGGGTCCAGACTCTCTTGGGCATCAAATTCAAGATGGGTTTTGTGGAGATGTGGTTTGGGCTTTTGCTGCAGCAAAAAATTTCATGTTTGTGCATGAGGGCATACAATCCAATTCACACTGCCACGAACCACCAAGCTAAGGCCAACGAACCAACTCAGGCTATAGAAAGAAGAACGGTTCGGAAAATTCCTTGATATGTGAATTCATGGATGTCAACAGAAAAATTTTCTTGTACTATAAGTACTTTACGGGTCAATATGTCATATTTCTGGTACGCCAATTAAGGAACATTTAGTTTCTCAACCAAACATATAAAAGAAGAAAACAAAGATATGAACAAAAAGTAAAGTAACATCGTGACAAAGAGGACCCCTTAATCTGAAAAATGATTCAGGGCATCAAATTATTCATTTTTGATAGATAACAAGAGAATTATATAAATGTCATCCATCTACATTCTACTAAAATCCAGGAACAATGCAAGTAATACATATTTCTTTCAAGTCGCAACAATATCTGTTGGCAAATCAAGCTCACTAAGAAAACTATTAAGGAGGAACAGATATGGAAGTGTGTTTATTGAAACTTACAAAAATGCTTTGGTAGCAGGGAAGCTTTAATCTTTATTCCAAACTATGCCGCTATGTGATTTGAAGATGCACATGGATAAACCTATCTCGCCAACTTCTTCATCATTGTAAATTGTAATATCTCAGCCACTCTTGGGTATGTGAATAACTTTAATTCAAAGAAGCCCTCACACACGCGAATACTTGTCTGAGTTCCATACAGGGGAATACTTGTCAGAGTCCCATACAGGAGCTTTTGGGACAACATCCTTTAAAACTTCAGTTCCACTTTCCACACTCATTAGAGGATCAGATTCACCTTCCTTCGCCTGAATCAGACAGAAGAAAAAAAGAGTATTTGCAAGCAAGTCTCCACAACATATCACATTTACGTTGTGTTTAGATCATGGATTTGGATTTGGATTTAGGGAAGGAAACGGAGAACAAATTTAAATTATATTTTATTCACATTTCATTCACCTTTTCCCTTTCCCTTTCCAAATCTCCACTCAAATCTCCGATCCAAACACAGCCTTGATGAAACCATTTT
Source organism: Camellia granthamiana (assembly GCA_036172215.1). NCBI lineage: Eukaryota > Viridiplantae > Streptophyta > Magnoliopsida > Ericales > Theaceae > Camellia > Camellia granthamiana. Next base: position 60,970 of record JAXFYN010000058.1, on the reverse strand, counting down.
TGGGAAGTAAAGAATGTAATATTGTTCGATAAAAGAATTTGTTAACAACACTATGTAGTACCTGGGATTTTTGTGCCAATGCTTCTGAACCTTTTTGCTGACTCTCAAGAATGCAATAGTATGAATATAGAACCATCCCAACCATTGCAACAACAATTCCAAAAATGTTTCTCCAGCTAAAAGGATCATGAAGTAAAACATAACCAAAAGCCAATACTAGGCATGTTTTGAGATGCCCCAGTACCTGATAGGTGACAGGGGATGTCTTTCCAATTACAAGGAATGTACTAAAGTTAACTGAGACAGAGATCAAGCAAGATAGAACAATGAAAACCTGCAATAGCAGTAATTGATTTAGAATTTGAAAAAAAATAAACAATTCAAAGGAAGAAAAGAAAAATACTGCTTCAGAAAATATTATAATTCTCACCAGTACTTGTGATGTATACTTGAAAGCAAATACATTTTGGTTGGTTAGAAGCCTATCCAGAAATGGACCAACAATAAACAAGGTCATTGCTTGGTATGGACAAGACTGATATAGAAGTTGGGTTGATGAAACCATAAACTTCTTCTGGATGGTATTGGTCATCTGAAAGGAACTAGTTAAGATAATAAACAAGAATAAAGTATGGCTTCCAAACAAGAAGAAACACGCAGCCCAAGGACGGCTTGTTCTTGCAATGCAAACGAGAATACCGTATCTATTATAATTTTACACATGTATAAAGAAATGCATTGGCTACTTGGCAATGTAAGTATATGACGTTGTTTGTTCATATTAAACTTTCACTAATTTGATTTTCTTCATTTGCCAATTGTTGATGATAAAAGGTCAATGCATGCAGGTAAGGCAACTAGACTGAAGGATACAATTTGAGCAACGCATGTTGTAACAACTGCAAGGAGGGATAAGATGGAGCCCAGAACGTTGAGTTGCAGATCAGTAACAGTTGCAATTCCAACACCCAGAAGAAGGATGACAAGAGACATCTGAATCCCACGACTGGAGAACAATGTGAGTTTAAAAACTTATAATACACGGTGTTGACCAGATAAAAATCAATAGCAATTGTGATTGAAGAAATGCAACTTCAAGTAAACATTAGCTGAAAGCATGACATTATGTTGAAACTAGTAAACAAATTGGGTGACAAAGTGCCTATAATAGAGCAGAACTGAGTGCAAGCACAACTTGGAGATAAAAATATTTAGAGATCGATTGATATATCCATAATCCAATCACCTTATTTATATATACTGCCTAAATAATCAGAGACTCATAAAAGTCAGAATACATGCTCAAGGAATAAGATTTGGAATAACTTGATAATTTACTTGAATATTATATATTGCTTAACAACTGTTGAAGCTCCAAATTGAACAGATCAGGTAACAGTCGAGGAAAAAAAAAAATCAACTTGAAGAATAGCCCAAGATATTCTTCAGGCACTTTTCTAGATTACCACAAACATTTTCAAGAAAACTTAATTTCACTTGAATTGTCAAATTATTATTTCTTATACAATATATACATACATGTATAATTCTTAACAGTTCAATGTGCCAACTCAACTCAAGGAAACCTCATTCCCCATTTGGAATCTACCACAGAATTCTTGTTTTTCCATTCCAAATTTTCTAGGGCCATAAACTTCAATTCACCCACATGTTATCATGACTTCTTGTACTATTGTAACCCACATTGATTTTGGCATTCCTCACTAGCATTACCCCCAATGCAGGCTTAATGTAGTATTTGTTGTCTTCATTGCACAAGGACAAAAACCATTAACTCGGCTTTTTTTAATCAACAACAGATTATGCTATCATCTTACAACAGACATGTTCATTTCTAATTTTAGCCTTTCTTATCTCACGATACATCTTTATCAACATCTGCATTTTAGCCATGCTCATCCCATATTCATATGGACATGATATTTCTTAACTACCCTGCATTTGTCCATGGAGCATGAATGGTCTTATAATGGAATATCAAATTCCACAATCACCTTCATTAATCACTCACACTTATCTGCACACAAAGTTTCACTTGACCAATCCAACTTCAATTCAATAAGCAACATATTCTCCAATCTCTCATTCCCTATGGAAACATCAAGACTAGATAACAAAAAATTTCACTATTTGGTATTTGTTGCTATCAATATTCACAACTTCAATTTTTCATTTCAAGTATTGCAAAAGTTACATCCTGTTTATTCATTCTAATCCTAGTTCTCTATAGCCTTTTTAATTTTAAAGCTTTTCTCGAACTTCTAATTTTGCAATTACTATTAACAAAATCATCAACCAATCACAAAAGCCAGAAACCCTCAACTTGGACATGTCTTTTTAATTCATCAATAACTAAGGCAAAAAGGCAATGGTTTAGAGTTGATTTTACACAAGGGCATTATTATTATTGAGAATGCACTTGCTTCTCTCCTAGTTTTTATTTCAGTCACAGTAACATCATACATGGTCTTCAATATATTAGCTGATCTGTTTCTGACTCTTCTCTTCTCAAATCACACCATATCTTTCAGATCTATCATGTGCTTTCTCCAAGTCATCAATGATCATACAAAGATCTTTCTTGTTCTTTGAACATCCTTCATCAATCTCCTTTGTAAGTAAATACTTCACTATCAATCTCCATGCATAATTCATCACTGTTTTCCCAATGTTGTTTCAAGTCTTTTAATTGCTATTCAAAGACTTCCAAAAAAGGTTTCATGACTCGTTATTTTAGTATTATGACAAATTTGCAACTTTTTAGCATTCTCCAACACAATGGGCCACCCATGCAACCACAAAAAGTTAGGAAGTAGAAGCAACCTTCTTTATGACACAATTCATAGGCATAACATGAATGAGTTACCAAGATAAATTGTTCTCCTGCTTGTGAGGATCCCTAACTTCCAGATTAACAAGTAGTCAAAGCAAACAAAACATTTTATTTTTAAATTTTCAAAGATAAAGGCACTTTGTGCTAGAAAAGGACACAACCCATGTGCATAAAATAACAGTGGTTAGTAATATAAAATACAAGGCCAGTCTATCAAAAAAATGGCACTTTATATTACCATCTTAATAAAATTAACAAAAGATCAGTATCTCATATTTACAAGTAACGGTTAAGAAACTTAACCTTGTTTGATTTTTAAATTCAAATACATTTTTTGAGCTTTTCGTTTTTCTTGTTTTTGTTTTTGTCTTCCATAATTTATTTTTTCATATTTTAGTCATCTTTTTTTTTTTTTTTGGGGTGATTGGCACCACGGTGTCCAGATCAAAGCCCCTCATTAAGGAGTTTTCTGCAAGTGCACCACGGTCAATTCAAAGGTTTTTCCTCAGTCCGATGACCCCAAGATATTGTTAACACCTAAGATATATCTGTTTTGATATTCAAATGAAAAAAGGGCAGACATAGCAATAAAGACCTCTCTACTGACATCTCCTAAGCAAATTTAACTTTGTCCAGGCCAAAAGATAAGGATTAAAAGTTTAACGCATTAAATGAAAATTATAAATACAAAATAAAAGAAAGTTTCATCGTAATGATCAAAAGACAATGCAATTAATAATATTATATCCAACATTAGCATGGATTGACTACTGAGGATAATAAAAAAATCTTTAATTAGATAAATAATTTACAGGCAATATGAAAAATGGCTTTTTAGTCCCAGTTCATATACCATCATGATTCATGACATAAAGGTGCAATAATCATTACAGAAGCAATCCAGAAAGAAAAAAATAATTAAATCCAATTTTGGCATCCAAAAAACATGGGACCAAGCACTTCAGCAGATTTGTGTGTTCAGCTCAAGTTTTTGGACTTCCAACCTCAAACATGTAACAGCACACATGTGAAAATGAGGATTGCAGCTAAATATCGGGAGGTAAACCACAAAAAATTAGAATGATAAATGAATCTGGTCATGTAAAGTGCCCTAGGAAAGCTTCAACATGCACAAATAAGAGAAATTCAACAAAGGTGCCAACAATACAGAAACTAGTTCCATCACCGATGCACATGATGTATGTCTGATAAGAGCATAAACTAAATCAGATGAATGAATGTGCATTTAAGTGTCAACTACTATGTTGTAGAACGGTGGAGTATCTCAAGATTAACCTGAATTTCTTGCCAAGGAAAAGGGACTCCAAGAATACAGTGCAAGGTATGATTGCCAGCTTAGTCATCTACAACACAAAAGCAACAAAGCCTTAGTGCAGAAATTTCATTAAGTGAAAGACCTAGCACAAAGGCAACAAAGCCTTAGTGCAGAAATTTCATTAAGCGAAGACCTAGCATTTGAACATGTGGAAATAGAGAATATAAAAGATTCAAAAGATATGATTTATACCTGATAAAAACCAATAGAATTGAAACCAAGGCTAAGGTTTAAAAGTCCAATTGAAATGCCATTTAAAACACCAAAGCCTATGACGGCAGTTCGATCAAAAGGTTTGTGCTCAAAAAAATTCATCCATAAAGCGATATGAAGAGAACAGAAAGTGACAAGAAGATGCCAGCTTGTCAAAGTTGTAGCTGCATAAAGACAAATGAGATGAATTATCTTCTTATAGGCTAAGAAGAAACTTACAAGAAGATCATAACTAGCACTAGTACCCATATAAAGCTAGTTAAAACTCCAAATTTTACATTAAAGAGTGCATTGCAATAGGAAAGATGAAAGCAACTAAAAAGGATTCTCACTGCACAACTTTGTTAGGCACAGCCAAATACTTAATTTCCCTTATTGCCATTGCAATCAGCAAGACATGGATCATGAATGGTTCCAGCTGGAAATAGGTTATTGAAATCAAGTGGAACATGCAATGGGGGCACCTTCAGAACAACATAATTGTGAATTGGCCATATTCCTCAATGAGAATACCCCCATCCCATCAACTAGCATCATATTTGAATTTATATATAATAGCCATGTCTAGCACAAAAAAGTATGTTAATTTCCATGCAATATCCAAATACCAGTAAGAGCTCCTTTTCAATGGACAGCTCTGCACCTTCAGAGCCACCTTTGATTACTCTATCTAATGCATAATTTGGTGTTTGCTTAAATCTTCAATTAAAGTAATACAATGACTAATTTGAGGTAAATTAGATTTGATCTAGTTGTCAGCACTTGAACCCCCATGTGGTTCACAATGTTCCTCACCATGAAAAAGCACATGAAGTCTTATTTCTAAGAACTGCACCAATATCCAATTGAAAAGCCCAGCCCACACTTTTCCTTAAAACCTAGATGTTAAGGAGAGGGAAACTGTAGCCTTATAACCAGCACAGATGGGGCAATTCCAGGCGATATGGGACACATTCCAACACACCCTCCTGCACCACAACATACAATAGCCGAACAAACGACACACCAATCATAGGCCCAACCAAACTCGGATACTAAATTGAAAAGCTCAGCCCACACTTTTCCTTAAAACTCAGGTGTTAATGAGAGCGAAACTATAACCTTATAACCAGCACAGATGAGGCAACTTCAGGCGATGTGGGACACATTACAACATATCCAACCAAGAAAAGCCATCCAAGCAGAAGAACATATCACGATAGATTTAGAATCTTCCCATTACTGTCAATTGCGTATTATAGACTGATATTACTGTGCTAGATTCTTGTTACCTAATTGCTATTGACTAAAACTAAAGAAACATGTAAAAAAAACCATGAACTACACCTTAGCAATGTAGAAATTTAAAACTAAATAAAATATATATATACTTGGGAATAAAAAAAACTCCCACACATGTATTCGTGATTAGCCTCCAGTAACTGATAAGACCCGAACACCTGTAAATTTTCCCATGTAGGGACTTGGGAGAGAATTCTAGCCCCTTTAACAAAAAGTCCTATATATAGAAACCGTATCATATTAAGTCCCAAAGATATTCTATAAACCCAACAAGTCTCATAGCTATACAAAAGACCAAAAAACCCAGTTTTTAGATAGTTACAAATTTGGCAACAAAATCTATTTTTTAGGAGAAATTCATGAGTACTTGCTCCATTTGGACTCATTCTCTTTGTGTATTATATTATATATAATTATGTGAATTACTGTTAGTGTGAATTTATGATAACAATAAAAGTTGTAAGGGAGAGGCTACTACGTGCACCCCAAAAACGGTGCATACGGTATTGCACCTTATACAAAAAGTGCAACTTTTACTACAAAATGTGCAACTTTTATCACAAAAAGTAACTTTTTGCTCATCAGAAAATATAATTTTTAGCTCATCACAAAAAGTATTTACTTTTATCACAAAAAAATATAACTTTATCATTCATAACTTTAAGGGTGCACACCATAGCTTTGCCATTCATAACTGTCACCACAAAAATCAAGACTTCCATCACAAAAAATTTTAACTTTCACCACAAAAATCATAATTTTTCTTACAATGTGCACTTTTTTAGGGATGCATATTATATCATTTCCAAGTTGTAATTGTCAAACACATTCAATGAATAAAAAAGTGAGATTCTAGGAAGTGTAAAAAAGTTAAAGCATGAATAGCCAAACTTAAAACTGTAACACACAAGTTTTAAGTGTGATAGTGTGATACTTCACACTTTCGATCAATAAATTTATTAGAACATTATGACATCTTTAAATCATTTAATTGAAAGTGAGAATATTCACACTTTTTCACATTGAAATTACAAAAATCAACTAATAAAAAAGTGTGAAATTAAATTTTTTATTCTGAAATACAAAAATATATGGTAAAAAATTGTGAACTTTCACAACACTACGAAAATACAAAAACCACATAGAGAAACTCTAATCCATGAAAGATAATCGTAGGTTCATCCATTGAGATGTGAATATTGATTGATCATGATGATGATCAATCATCTTTAAAAAAAGATACGGTGGGAAGCACCATCAGAAAAGGCCAACATTGAGTGTTGAATTTCATCAGAAAAGGCCAACATTTTTTTATTCATGAAGGTGGGAAGCACCATCCCCATTTGGATGGCAAAGTAGTTACGTTGGTTGAGGCATGATTGATTGTGGTGGCAAAATAGATTTGTGGAGATTTGATTCCATAAAAAATTCAAATATTTATGTATACAATAAATACAATGATATAAATATCATTTTAAATTAAGGGTAAAATATTCATTACAAATTGTTAGAATTAAAAAACGGGAATTCATCTCCTAATCTTCTAAGTGAAACTAAATGGGTTAATAGATTTTCCAAAGTATTTGTTATAAATCAAAATCAGTAGGACTTTGCACTAATTTTCCTTTTCCTTTTTTTTTTTTTTTGGTGGTATTGGTCAATAGCAAGATTGAAATTTTTGCATGTACTTCATATATTGGTTGCATAGCTTCCCCACTGAATGGTTCAGTTATAGCTTTGGAATATACAGTTCTCATATGGAGAACTTCATTAAATTTATAGTAAATACAATAAAGAAAAATATATAGAAAACATAATGTAAGCAATTGATTGTAAGCAACTCACCAAAATTAAAACCTAATGTGGTAATAAGGGCCTTATTGCAGATCACAATTGAAACTGACGAAACCACTGATAGACTCAGCGCACCAACGGTCCCGAGCTGAAACCTCTTGCTCTCAGTCATCTTCTCTCTCTCTTTTCTCCAATCACAACACCTTTATTTCAATCTAGCAAAAAAAACTAAAAAAAAAAAACCCTAAATTTCACAGCAAATGAAAAAAGAAAATTACAAAAGAAAATCTAAAATAAATTACACAAAACTTCATAACTTGTTCCAGATATACTCGAGAAAAGCACGAATTCGAAAGTGAAACGAACTCAATTTTTCAAATTAAAATCAGTACATTTCAGCCATTCATTCAAAGTACTAGATCTGATCCCTAAATGAATGAATATATGGAGAGATTGGAGAGACCTACAGTTTGAGCTCAACAGAAGGAGAAAAAATCAGGGGCTTGTGATTGCGCGTTTATGTATATCTTCAGAGCCAGTGTGACCACCGAACTACAGATATATATATATATAAATAGTATGTATCAAATCACCATTGACAAGCAATATTTTAAGGTAAATCAGATCTCAGAAGAGCAGAGTAGAGAGAGAGAGAGCGAGGCGAAGAGTCTTGGTTGCTGACTTGGTTTCTCTTCCTCTCTCTCTCTCTCAGCCCTTTCTACGCGGGTTGTACGGGCAGTTTGAATACCTAGATAAATAAATAAAATAAAATAAAATACAACGAAAGACCGTCCAAGACACGCGCTTTCAGGGGCGTCAGAACAAAAAGCTGTAAATAAAGAAAAATTAGGGGACTTATGTATCGATACCAAAAAGTAGACTTTTTATTGTTTAATAACGAGGCCTATGATAATTAATATATTTTTTATTAAGGCCTTGTTTGGGAAGACTAAATAAGTGCACTTTTTGTCTTTTTGAACAAAAAAATTGAGGTTGAAAATATAGATGTTTGGGTTAACTTTTTGACTTTTTATGGAAAAATGTGTAATAAAAAATTGTGAAAATTAGTTTTTAGAGGAAAATTTGAATTGGGAGTTGTGTAGCCGTAATTGTTGACTTTTGGTGAATAGTGTTAACTTTTTAACTTTTTGAGTAACTTTTTGGCTTTTTGGATTATTTCAAAGTACCCAAACTTGGCCTAAATATTATTAAAAAAATGGATATTTACCAATAAATCCTATTTGACAAACAGTTTTACCGATTGGTCCTAAGGTTATTTCTATTGTTCTGATTAGTCCTATTAGTGGGAAATATCTTACCAATTGATCTTATTTCCTTTGTTTGGTAACATTAAGTAGTCAAATATATCCTTCCTTGTGTGTGTCACGTAACATACATCATTCTAAGGAAAAAAGTATAAAAAGCCTTAGTGTACTTTGTTGATGTGTGGCACCCACCGATCACCCTCATAAAAACACGTACTAAACACTATGTGTCACGTGACATACATTATTTTAAGACAAAAAATATAAAAAACCTTAGTACACTTTATTGATGTGTGGCAACCACCAATCACCCTCAATATTGTGGGGGAGGTGTGTCTGGGTGTTGCATTTCAGTTGTGATTTGTGTTTCTAATGTCGAATGTATTAACAATGGCTATGGGCTTTCTTCTTTGGGTTGTGTGCCACGTGGCACTCATCTCAATTACTCTTAGTTACCAAAAGCCCTTATATGCTTTAGTGTTGTATGGCACCCATTGATGTGACATGTGCCAGTCCTTCCGTGTAAAACATAAAATGTCCTTAGTGCCGTTTTTCGGAATGTGACACTAACTACATGGCACGTGACTTCCTTCACGCGACTTTCCTCAAATTGAAAACAGCACAGTCAAGTTGCGTGGCTCACGCGCATTAAAAACAATTCTTTTGTCCAGCTGTAAAGCTAAAACAAACAACCAAATTAAATAGCAAATGAGTCTTTTCACAAATAAAAGGACCAAACAGAACATTAAAAAACATTTGGGATCAAATGGATCATAAGTTTAACATTTAGGATTTATTGGTAACTTTCCCTTAAAAAAATATCACTAATTATAAATTTTAGCGGTAGTTTAAAAATGTTACTAATCTTTAATTTTCAGCGACAATTTAAAAATTGTTATAGAAAAACGTCACTAATTATAAGTTCTAAAGACAATTTATAAAAATTGTTGAAAAAAAATCACTAATTATCAATTTTAGCGACATATGAAAAAAAAATCATTACAAAAAATTATTTTTAACGACGATTTTACTATGACTTATTTTTCAATAGAACTTATGGAAATTAAGTCTAATTTAGGACCTATTGGTAGTTTATCCGAAAAATTATTGGTTGATCATCAGGACCACGTAGTTATGTCCCCAGCCAATCACAAACTCTCATGTCCCTCATATTCCTCAATCGCCTAATACAAAATCGTGAGTCTCACCTCTTCTATTAATCACAATGCATCTGAAGCGTTACGTGGTGTTGCCCCCAGACCAGCCAATAATTTCTCGTAAATAAAAGAAGTATTTACCTGGGTAAATTATAAATACACCCTCTGAAATTTGCTTAAAATACATATTACTTTCTGTGGTTTGAAAAATTACAAATACCCCCTTATTAGAATTTTTTATTTAACATAATTAACTAAAAAAATGAAATTCATAATTACTCTTATGTACAATAATAAAATTACCTAAATTATTAATTAAAATATATTTTTAATATCATTAAAAATTGTTAATTAATTTAATAATTTATTAATAAAATAGGCAATTATTATAAAATTAGAAATCTCAAAGAATGAAATGTAATTTTCAAAATCATAAAAGATAATTTATATTTTAATCAAATCTCAAAGAATATATTTATAATTTACTCAATTTACATAGAATTTCTAAATTATTATAAAATATCACTTTAACGCTTGAACTTAAAAAATATACAATTAGGCTCCTTTAACTATCAAAATCTATCACGTACATTCCCTTCATCTTTTAGCCATCAGTAAATCCGTCAGATTGAAAGTCACGCGCCATAATTTTATTTATTTGATGACTAAAGTATCTTTTTGTAATTAGCTAATTATATACAAATTCCTTGTACTATCATAAAGAGTTATTTTAAAGTTATTTTCCATCTTCTTCTTTTTTTTTTAATTTATTTTAAATCACTTTTACACATTTTGTCAAAAAATTAAAAATTAAAAAATCAAATTTTAATTATTTTTTCAAAACATTATAAAATATTATTTTATTATCTTGAACTATCACGAATGTCTAAATTATAAATACATATAATTAGACTCTTTTACTAATAAAATGTCAAACACCGTTAATAGAAACGATGAAATGACCAAATTACCATCATCTTTTTTATTATCTCATACACTCGTTGACTATTTGAAATCCATCAAAAACCATTCACCTTGTTTGATTTACACTGTTTTTCTAAAAGTTAAGATTTTAATTTTCTGTGTATTTTAATTTTTAATGAAATTTTTAAATATTCTATGCAAAAATTTTATTTTTTAGATACATTTAGATACACTTAAAAAATATAATATTTGTAAAAAAAAATAATTCACTAAATACAAAAACTATTTAAAAAAATAAAAAAATTCAATATATTTTTATATTTTGTTGTATTCAATATTTTTTTTTTTAAGTTTTTGTACAAATTTTATATTTTATAAGTATATTAATATTAGGTGGATTTAAAAGTTAGAAAAGTTGGTTAAAATAATTTTTAAAAAATCAATATAAATATAAAAATACGAATTAAAATTTTAAAAAATTATTTTTGAAAATTTTAAACCAAACAAAGTGATTATATATTTTTTTTTAAATTGAAGGATTTTTTTATTTTAAATGAAGTGGGGAGGTTAACGGACATGACTAGGGTTTCTCATTTTTACTATTATTTTTTTAATATTGTAGTGGTTTCTGATGTACTTGAAAGAGAAAATAAGTGTATGAAATATAGACAAAAGTGAGTAATTTGATCATTTTATTGTTTCGTTAATGGCATCAATGTGTGTGACATTTTGATAGTTTCTCATAACCTGAAACCATCCTTAAAAATTTGGATAATAACCGGCCAGTAACCCGTAGATTACCGAAGGCCTCAAACGATCATACAAAATATTTATGTTAATGGGACCATAAACGTAACATATAATAAAGAGAAGTCCATTAAGTTATGCCAATCATGAGCAAAAATTATGAAGATAACCTCATAACACATTAACACATTTACATACCCAAGCAAAAATATAAGTGCCACAAGAAATTTACACATATTGTTTACAAACCCAAGACCATAATAGCAAAAACAAAATAAGGTCAAGGTGTAATGTGAGTCAAAGACAAAACTCCATTTCAGAGGCATGACTCGATTGGGTTACAAAATAACTCATGAAGCTGACTCTAGGGATGTGCTCCATGCTACTGATTACCTACATGTGCATACATAATATTGGGTGAGCGGAGCTCAGTAAATAATAATACGATAAAACAGTGTAAATAGATGATCATAAGATTCTCACAATGTCCATAGTCATATATTCATATATTCAAAATGGCCTTAGGCCCAATTATATAACAAGCGGCTTTGGGCTCAACCATATAACAAGCAGTCTTGGGCCCAATCATATAACAAGCGGCCTCAGGTCCAATCATATAACAAGCGGCTTCGGACCCAAATATATAACAAGCGGCTTCGGTCCCAATCATATAACAAGCGGCCTCGGGCCCAAACATATAACAAGCGGCCTCGGACCCAATCATATAACAAGCGGCCTTGGGCCCAAACATATAACAAGCGGCTTCGGACCCAATCATATAACAAGCGGCCTCGGGCCCAAACATATAACAAGCGGCCTCGGGCCCAAACATATAACAAGCGGCCTCGGGCCCAAACATATAACAAGCGGCTTCGGACCCAATCATATAACAAGCGGCCTCGGGCCCAAACATATAACAAGCGGCCTCAGCCCCAAACATATAACAAGCGGCCTCGGGCCCAAACATATAACAAGCGGCCTCGGGCCCAATCATATAAAAAGCGGCCTCGGGCCCAAACATATAACAAGCAACCTCGGGACCAAACATATAACAAGCGGCCTCGGGCCCAAACATATAACAAGCGGCCTCGGGCCCAAACATATAACAAGCGGCCTCGGGCCCAAACATATAACAAGCGGCTTCGGACCCAATCATATAACAAGCGGCCTCGGGCCCAAACATATAACAAGCGGCCTCGGGCCCAAACATATAACAAGCGGCCTCGGGCCCAAACATATAACAAGCGGCTTCGGACCCAATCATATAACAAGCGGCCTCGGGCCCAAACATATAACAAGCGGCCTCGGGCCCAAACATATAACAAGCGGCCTCGGGCCCAATCATATAAAAAGCGGCCTCGGGCCCAAACATATAACAAGCAACCTCGGGCCCAATCATATAACAAGCAACCTCGGGCCCAATCATATAACAAGCGGCCTCAAGTCTAATTATTTAACAAGCGGCCTCAGGCCTAATTATTTAACAAACAGCATCGGGCCCAACATTTATGTATGTATGGACCCAAGAGGTAACTCATATGGACTCTAAGGTGACTTCCACTATAGCACTTAGTTCCGTACAGTACTTTATTCCATACCAGAAACCAATAGGTCATACAGACTGAACAATTCATATCATGTCATAGCATAAACGGAACGGATAAATGGAACGGCCTTGGGCCCACCATATCATATTACAAACAATTCACATTTCTTGTTCATAACTCACTTCACATTTCTTGGAAACTTGTGCATTTTGACAAAATACGATATTTAAAAGATCATGTCGTACATAAATCAAAAGATCATGTCGTAGATAATGAAAACATATCTTTACTATACTATTACTCACAGTGGTTTCCAAAAATGGTTGATCGGTCCTTGAATCATTACCTGCAAACACAATGCGCATGGCACAACATATCGAAACGTAGAATTACTCTCTTGATCAAATTTACTTCTCTTAATCTTTTCTTAACTAAATAAATCAATCCCTTACTTTGCTCCTTAACCAATTATTTTTGTTGGTTCTAAACTAATTAGTCCTCAATGGGTCATAATCCGTGTCTAGGAAAATAGGAAGAAACGAAAGAAAACTGGGTTATGAGAGGAAATAGCATGAAACGGTTAGAAAGAAAGTGAACAGCCTTCATTAATTTGAACATATCTATTTGTGTACTTATAATTTGGATGTAAGACCACCGCCATTGAAACTTAGACTTCCGGAGCTTTAATTTAGGCTCAAGAATCATCTAAGACGGAGTTCAGATGAGGGAGGTATGCCTTTTTGAAGTTACTAGATATAAGCTGAAACAAAGTTGGCCACACGTGCGCCCACTTTGACTGCTCGTGCAGTGACTGGGCCGCTTGAACGGTGGCCTTGGCCGCTCAAGCGATGGTTTAAGCAGAATACAAACCTCTATTTTTCATCATGTTCCGCTTGTGCAAAGCCCGTGGTCGCTCGTGCTGCCTGGGCAAAATCAGACAGTCAAAAAATGCCCAAAAATGTCAAACTTTCCAAACTCATTTCCAAGTTCAATGTATGCAAAAACAACTCAAAAACATGATATCTAAGCATGATACAAGTATAATTCCATATTAAACATATCAATCTTGCATCAACAACAATTCCATGGTTTCATCTTTTCACAATTTCATGGTTTACATACACAAGTTCAAAATACATATATTCATGAATAATTTTTTCACAAATCTTGTTTGTATGAACCATCTAGGGTTTGTTTCATGGATCAATCATAAAAATGAACTCAAATCAAACAATGGTGTAGAGGTTAAGGTTCAATTTCATGCCTTTAGCCCTGGTTACTACACAACTCAAAACCCTAGCTCAAAATTCCTAATCTCTTCATGATTTCTTGACAAAAATGAGTTAAAGACAAAGATTGTAAATAAATTTTCATACCTTAACTCAAATCTATGGTTTGCCCCTTGATTCTCTTCAAATCCCTAGCTTTTTTCTCTCCCTCTCTCTCTAACTTACACTTTAGAGCCCTCTCCCAACCAATAAAGAACAAAAGAGGCTATACATATATAACTTAACTCAAAAATCTTAATTTATTTCTTACGAATCATAATTTTTCAAAATCTCACCAAAAGCTCTAAAAATCATGCTAATCATAGCTATGACATAGGTTTTTGTTTATCGCGTCTCTACAGCCTTCAATTTCAGTTCAAAGTTTCAATTGCAACAGATATCCCTACTTTCAACAGATATTTTTTCCAAATTCACATATTTCCCATACTTAAACTTGCAAATTCATATCAAATACATAATCACATACATAATTACGCATAGTACAGGTTGGGTTATCACATAGTTGAAGGCCTAATAGTACGTTTTTGTAATTCAAAGAATACAGTAATACTTCATGATAGTTTGTGGGGTAAAATGATGTTTCATGATAGTTCAATGGGGTAAAATAATACAAGGGATGTGGGATACTTTGGTAATTAAACATGTTCCCTTAATGCCGTTAAGAGATTTTATAATATCGGATTAATTTTTACAATTTTTTTTTTTTTAATTTAAGGAGTCAAAATATTACTTACTAATAATTTAGAAGTCTTTGTGTAAATGCTTCCGTTTCATTTTGATTTTAATTTTGATTTTGATTTTGAGAAAGGTTATGTATATTTTATCCTTTTAATACGTTGACCCTCTTTATTACATTAATATAATAAAGATCTCTATTACAATTTATTAAATGGATCCTTTTTAAAAATATATAATTTGTCAACTAATTAATGAAAATTTTGATTTTAACTTATATAATCCATATAAACTTCTCCAATGGAGCTAAAAAATAACATGAAGTTCAAAATTTTTCTTTTTAATAGCTAACTAAAAGATAAACAAGAAATTCTAACCGTTCTCTCTCTCTCTCTCTCTCTCTAAGAAACCTTAGTCTCTCTCCATTTTTATGTGTTCTTCTAGCCATCATCTCCCCTTCATTTCTTCCCTTGTAGTTTATCCTATTTTCTTTCTTATTCATCACTATGCTAGCCACTGCAGTTCATCTCGTCTCCATCATCGGGTTTGCCACTAACGAAACTTTCAGATCTTCACTCAGATTTGATTCTTGATGGAGATTTGATACTACCAAACGCGCTTTTATATGCTAAGCGACCACCTTAGATTCAGAATGTTTTATTTTTATAATATAAAAGCAGGAATTAAGGTACTACAGATAACGATTGTGATGATGAACGGATCATGAAGGTGATTGGTAATACTTGTTTGGTGGTTTTTTATTTTTTGTTTTTTGTTTTTTATTTAATCTTTCTATATAGAGGTTTTCTTCTCTTTTCATGAAGGTTTATTTTTCTCCCTAAGTAGAGACTTGCATCCTCTCTACATGGAGGTTTTCTTTATTTCTTTTGAGATTTATTTTGTACGCTAATATACTTTAATTGACGACTTATTATCAGATGTACCATATATGAAACCTTGTGCTTTCCCATAAATAAATTTAAAAAAATAGCTAACTAAAAGATTTGTTATATTTTAACAATGCATTATAAATTTGGCACAAGATTTAATTATAAATAAATTTGCCAATTCAATAAAGCTATCCATAAACACTATATTCTAGAAATACTATTCCTTTTTTCTCAAAAGTAATAGAAATCAAAACAAAATTCCAAAGCATTTCATCAAAAAAACAAAAATAAATTAAGATTGATATTTGCAAAACAAAAGAACACACAAAAATTAAACATAGAAACAAAAACCGTAAAATTTCACATATAGAATGGATCAAATATATAAATGATTAAAAAAAATGAACAATCAAGTATAAAAATGTCAGCACCATCCAAAACAACTAAGAGTATTATGTCCTAGTTCCTCTTTTTCTATGATGATTTCTTATATTATTTTATTTTGCAATATGTAACTTTAAATTATATTAAAAAAGTTTGATTTGTGGGATGTACTATGTTATTTTAAAACGGTAAATGAAATGAGAAAACAAATGAAGAAAAAAGTTTATTGTGTCAAAATATTTTACATATAATAATAGTTAGCCATTTAATTATTGAACCATTAGGGTATCTCCAAACTAGTTAAATGGACATCATTGGAGGTTTTATCTAGCCTCTCTTTCATTTTTCTTTTTAACAAGTTAGTTATCATGATAGTTAGTTTACCATTTATTCTCCGAACTATCCATATTTGGAGAGCCATTCCACCCTAGTGAAACATAAAAATAATTTATTTATGTTTGAGGCATTTACACATAAGTTCTAATTTATGAATTTATATTCTATTAAGTCTTAACTAAGATTTTTTTAGACCTTTAAGTCCCATTAAAAGTTTAAAAGTCGGAATTGCTTTTCAAACAATGATTGTTCATCATTATGATTACCTATAAAAGAACAAGATAATTTGACATTTATTTTGATTTTCAAAACTTTAAAACATCAATTTTCAAATTGAAAAACCTTTAAAAAAAAAAAATGAATTTTTTTTTTGAAAAAATTTAAAAAACTGAATTATTTTTTTGTGCAAAATTAAAAATTTTATATTTATAAAGGAGCATGATGATGGAACATTGATGTGCAAAACTGGAAAACAAAACTTTAAAAATGAAAAAACTGATAATGTCTCAGTTTTAAAACTGGAAAAAACTGATAATGTTCTTGGTTTTGTTGAATAGTTGAATCGAACCAATAAGTAAAAAGGTAAAAACGTTTAATCTCATATTCTATTTTTTTTTTCATCAGTTAGTAAAACAATTATCCTGAATATTACTATGCAAAATTGATAATGTTCTTAGTTTTAAAATTAAAAAAATTGATAATATTCTCAATTTTACTAAATAGGACTTATTAGTTCAAAAAATCTTAGATAAGACCTAAACTACCATAACATTTGTAAATATGACTTTTAAGTAATTAACTCTTTATTTTATCTCCCTATTTCCTCCTATCCTTTTTCTCTTTCTCATTGGAGAATACAAATTAAATTTTTTTTTACTTAAAATGACTAGCTAAAATAATGAATATTATTGAAGTATATTTATAAAAAAAAAAAAAGTAGTTAATATATATATATATTATGTAATTTTGTTAGGAAAGATCCGTAATAGTGTTGGAGGTGTTCTCTAGTGATACTAGTAAAAATATTTAGCCAAAATCTCACTTTTCTATTTTAGGTAGTTATTTATTTATTTTTTTAAATAAATTATATTAATCTCCATTGAGATTTGGAAAAAAATACACTAACCTCACAAGTTTGACATATTGCAATGTACTCTCTTAAGATTTTAATTTACGTAACACTTTAGTGTCATCTTCAACAATCATTTTTTTAATTGTTTTGATAAAATAATGATTTTGTCATCTATTTTTATATTACAATATATGTTTTATCCTTGATTATCTATGTTTACACATCATTTGTATTAGTTTTAATTATTTTATACGACAACAATTTGTACTTTTGGTGACCAAATTCATTTTAGTTACCAAAAGTGTTACATTTTGTGACTAAAAATTTTCTTGGTTGGTAATTGTTTCAAGGTTTAGTTACTAAATTTTTTTAGTCAAGACATATTACTTTTTGATGACTAAAAGAGAAGTTAGTGTAATGAGGTTAACCTTATAAAACTTATTGCATTTTTTCAAACCTTAAGGACGGTTTGTGTAATTTACCTTTTGTAATATCCACTCTAACAATGCTTTCTATTTTAGTCATCTTTCTTTAAATTATTATTTCTTTCATTTTTAAAAAATGAAACTATCATATTTTTTTCAGCAGACATGTTTTTAATGGTCATATATTTCACCTTTTCACTATTCTAATAAATAAGTTCATCCAACCATTTATGATCAAAAGAAAGGAAAAGTTTGGTGTGAATATTTCAGTGTAATAATAATTACATTTGTATATCATAACTTACTCATCTCTATGGCACAAGAGTTTTTAAAAATGTATAAAATGTATCAGAGATATATTTGATTTAAATGATTGAGATGAATCCTAAATGTATATTAATGGTTCAGATTAATGGATGGTTTTTGCTCAAACACTCCTTTCCCTAAGCATCACAAATTATTTGCCTCCCTATCTACCCGTCTGTCTTCCCACCTTCGCTCTCTCTGTCTCTCTATTTAAACATTTTTTCCCCTTCCCTCAGCTTTTCCCTCTCATTTCTCTATCTACCCATTTCTCTCTCTGGCTTCATCAAACCTCACTCCGGCAATTCGGTCATCACTCCGACTTCTCGATTGTAAGATTGGTTTCCTGTAAGTTTTGATCTTTTTAGGTTAGTTTCCTGTAAGGTTTGATCTTTTTGGGTTTAAAATGGGTTTGATCTTTTTGGGTTTAAAATGGGTTATGAAAGAGTTCAGAGCATTTTTTTTTTCTTTTTGTTTCACTCAAATGCATTGTATATATCATGGACCATGCTTTGTTTTTTCAAAGAGTTTTTGAAAGAGTTTTTGTTGCTCAATAGTTCAATGGTTCTGGGTTTTTAGTATTGAAATTTTTTTATTAGGTCTTACAGTTTTATAACAGTATGGTTTGAATTTTTTGTTCTTACGTTGTTTAATTGTAAAATTATAGGGCCTGGCTTTGGTCCAGTCCTTAATCGGACTGGACGGTGCTGTTGGGCCCGTGAGGGCCCACCACGTGTTCCGTTTTGAAAATCTGAACCGTTCAATGTGTAGAACTCGTCGAGTACTATATGGCTGTGAAAAATCACGTTGATCGGATATCGATAGCTATGTGATCAAATCAGTTTTTTATCAACCGTTAATTTATTCACCGTCCCCGTATCCAAGGGTTAATTTATGTAGATAAGCATGATCGTAAAAGTGATCTCATTAATTTTTAAAAATTAGTGTAAGTCAACTCATTGTGTCACGACCCGCTCCCCGTATCCAAGGGTTAAGTATCGTGATGGCCAGTAACTGAGGTTATCTCCAGTCAAATCATAAACAAATTAATAAACGCGAGCGGAAGTAATATTTAAATAAGGGTACCAAAATAATCATCGGAGCTTCTATTTTTCTTACAAAATATATTGACCAAAAAGGCCGATCTTTACATATAAAAATATCATAAAAAAATACTGTGTATGTGTCTATTTCGCAGCCCCGCATCTAAGACTTTCTAGAAGCTATTTCTGAATTGCATGTTTCCTGAAAATTGGTAAAAAACTATAAGCACATGGCAGAGTGAAAAACATTATACCAAGAGTATAAGGGACACGAAATAACCATGGATCGTTAGTTTGGCCAAAACATTTACATAAACAAATCATTTGAGTAGCAGAAATCATTTAAGTGGCAGAAACTGAAATACAGATATTATGTAAGTAAATGACCATAACCACGGTACAGAACAGAACAGAACAAAGGTCACAGAAGTGACAGTCAGAACAAAAGTACGGATTCAAGAGGTGGCTCGTACGGATTCTAGAGGTGGCTCCCACAATAATGTAGCACTTAGCTCCGCACAGCACTTTGGTCCGCACAGCACAGAGGTCAATGGATCCATGACAAACAGAGGCCAATGGTTATTTAAGTCCCCCAAGACGTGGGACTCCCGTGGTGGTATTTACAAAACATAATTATTTATAAGATTATAGTCAAATATTCTTTAAAATATAAACAAACATATCCATGGATTTTTTTTTAAGC
Organism: Camellia granthamiana; assembly: GCA_036172215.1. Classification (NCBI taxonomy): domain Eukaryota; kingdom Viridiplantae; phylum Streptophyta; class Magnoliopsida; order Ericales; family Theaceae; genus Camellia; species Camellia granthamiana. The sequence goes on along the minus strand of JAXFYN010000058.1, from coordinate 40,732 downwards.
AAATAGAGTTCAGAAATAAAACCACGTAACTGAAACCTTTATAAAACATAACTTTTATTAATATACTAATAAAATATAACTTATATAAAATAGATTTTGGTAAGTCAAAATATACGTAAAATACATTTTGGTGACTCAAGGTATAATATAATTCACCTTAACTTTAACACCTTACTCTTTTTTTTCACTATTAAAAACCCTTGTAACTTCCACTATTCTTTCCTTCCTTTCCTCTCTTTCTTTTCTTTCTTTCTTATCCTTTTCTTCTTTCTGTTCCTTTCTTTTCTTTTTCTTCTCGCCAGGTTGATCAACTCCTTAAGGGAGGAGTACGCCACAGGTGCTCAACACGTGGCGGCTTCCAATCATTTTACAGATCCGATAATTAATTATATAGATTCGTTTTTATCCTTAATAGATATTTAAGATAATTACTTTTTGATCCAATATTTTGATATAATTATATAAATAAAATAATTCTTAAATAAATTACATTTTATCGTATACCAACATAAAATTAATTATTTATTTTAATACCATACTCATTATTATTATTATTAATATTATCTATATTATTATTATTTATATTTTGACCTCTAAACTTTTAATAATTATATTATTTTATAAAATTACGCATAATAATATATAATAAATTATATATTTTTCTAACTGAGATTAAATAATGTTAGTATAAATTTTACAGAATAATTAAAAATCTGAATTGTTACACACTGAACTGCTATTACCAGTAAACTAGGTGGTTTCATCATATATAGTTGAATTTGTGAATGGCCTTGGGTTAGGTCCTATTAAAGTATTGATCTTGATTTCATATTAATTTTATACTCTATTACATTATCCCAACATTAGTCCGCATTATGCTACAGTTGGATTTCATATTTGTTTTTTAAATTAGTTTACATTATCATCACCACTTTGTTTAATTTTAATTTTTAAATTAGTCAAAATCTGTTTCGGATTTATTTTTGTCAAATTTAAAAATAAATAAAGTCTAAAAATGAAATTGAAAATGTGAGAGTATGGACCTGTTTCACATACGATGGGCTATGTCATTAGAGATAAAATTGATGGGACAAAATCTATATAATATTTATTTTTTGTTTGTTTCAATTTTGAGTAAAGGCTTTTTTTGAATTGGTATACATATTTATCAGTACATAAATTAGTAGTTTTTACCAAAAACATTTTGTCCTGTTTGGTTGGTGATAAAGTGGGAGAAACAAAGTGAAATTTGGGCAGCTATCATAAATATTTATCAGCCTCAAATTTTTTTTTTCTTCTTTTCTTTTTTTGGGTTTTCTTTGGCTAATCTTTGATTACTGTGTAATTTTGGATTTCCTTTGGCTAATCATTAGTTTATGAAATTCTATCATTTTTTTACTGTTGTTGGATTAAATGGAATTAGTTTTTAGGCCTATGTTCTTTTGTCTAATCTTTTTAGGCCTATGTTTTTTTGTCTAATCTTTTGTGATTATATATATTTGCTACCAAGTGATTTGGTCGTTAATTTTTTTAAGGTTGTTAAAAAAACATTTTCCAAATTCTCGAGATTTGGAAAAAGAATTTTTTATGGTTGCTAATTAGTATTGCTAATTTTTGTTTCTTGGTGTCTAAAATTATATAACTAAACACTTTTAGGTTGAAGTACAGTAGTTATGGACAACATTACTATTTTTGGTTAAGTATATTATTTTTATTTTTATTTTTAGTTTTTTGTCATACAAATTTAAGTACCTTTCTTATAATGTAAAGCCTATTCTTTTTTCTTTTCTTTTTTTCTTTCTTTTTAACTTATCATATCAAATTTTCTTATAAGTGGATAGAGACTTACACCGAACTGTAATGTCAACTCCCTTTACTAATTTTCTTATTTATGAGGATAAAGTTTTATTTATCACTCTAAAGCTTTTGTATATATAGGTTCGATTTCTTCAAGAAAGAAATGTTGATTTTGTTGTCCACGATGGCCGTGACCTTAATACCATTCGCATTCATGAGATAAGCCCAAAAGTCACTTTGAACACTGAACATGCATTTTCTTATCATTTATAAATATATTCTACTTATTTTTTTATAGGCAAAGGCAAAGTAAAAAGACAAGGCAATATCAAAACAAACAAAAAAGGCTACTCATTTTGGCAAAGGAAAAAAAAATGCATATTCCATGGTATGGTTCCTCAACATTTTTTAAACTTTTCTCTTTTTTATGTACAATAATGAAAAAAATACATAGTGCAAATAATTTTGAAGTTTTATTCAATTCTTTTGACTGATTGTTGAATGTTTTTCTGAAGCATGTTAGAGTAAGCATTTGTATGAACATTAATATGAATTTTTAATCTGTTTATGAACACATGCTGCATTTATAACATAGCATAATAAAAAGGAAAAAGAAACGAAAGAAGAAACAAATAATATATAATGAAAGGAGAAACTACATAAGACAGGTTTTTAGTTCTTATTTATTTTTTTTAACAAAAGTCAAAATGAAAGAAGAAATAAAGAAATAAAGATAACAAAATTAAAGGTATAAAATAAATAAAATAGAAAACAAGAAGACGTAACAAAACAAGATGCAACAAAATAAGTATAAAGTGTTAGACAATAATATTCACATGTTAAGCACCAATGATAAAATATTTTCATTTTAGGCACAAAATAATAATGTAATATCAAAAGCTATATTGGCTCAACATGCACGGCGAGAGCGTTGAAAAAATGAAAAGTCATACTTTGAATTTCAATACTTGCAATGAGAACAAGAGAGATTAGAAGAATTTGTTCAACCAAGACAACCTTCCTTAACATCAATTTGTCGCAATTGCACTTGCCTAGAATGGAAAACAATAACTGAAGATTTTCATTCGGCACAAAAACGAACAATGATTATCCATCCTATCATTACAAATAGATATCCTAATGAATATTTAAATTCATTGGATCCTCCTAAGCTACCAACTTTTAAGTTAGAGTTGCAAGTGGGTTGTCCTATAATATTGTTAAGAAATATTGCATCGAAAGATGAACTCTGTAATGGTATAAGATTGATGGTTACTAGGTGCGACACTCGCATAATTGAAATACAAATTTTAATTGGAGAAAAGTTTGATAATTTGGCATTTATACCAAAGATATCTTTGACACAATTTGGAGCACTCTGTGTTTCCTATTATAATGGAACTATATTTGACCCTTTGATTACCTTGATTGAGAACCTTCTTAGTTGTTATTTGAGCCTTGGCTAAGGTGTTACCATAGTGGTTGGGTGAGATTGAATTAGAAACTTCAAACTTGAATAAATGTTGTTGAGTAGTTTTCACTCTTTCATCATTTTCTCTCTCCATACTTTGAATCTTGATGTGAGGCTAGAACCATTGGAAAGCTTACTTCCGGGGCTTCAATTTGGGCACAAGAACGACCTAAAACGGAGTCCGAACGAGAGAGTTACACCTGTTTGAATTTTGAGTTTCTGTACTGGAAGCATGCTCGCTCGATTGAGCTTTTCTTCGCTCGAGCGAAGAGTCCGTTTTCAAAGAATCTGAGTGCTTCTTTTGTACACTCGAGCCAAGCTTCCTTCGCTCGAGCAACCAGGTCGCTAACAAACATTATAAAGTGACTTTTTGGCCCAAAAATTGTATTTTTCTCCCTCTCTTCTCCTCCCATCTTCCAAACCTGAAAACCTAACCTTCCAAACTCTTGATTTCTCTTCTATTTACCCAAGATTCACTCCAAATCCTTCAAGATGGTTAAAGAGCAAGCATAGATCAAGACTTTTACCGATTGTTTTGTGATTTCATTGGAGTTTCAAGGTGAGTTTTCATCTTTAGCTTCAAATCTTGAGGTAGGGATTTCCTTATTCATTTTCAATACCTCATCTATAGATAGATATGTGGTAGATTTGTATTGCATTAAGATCATATCCATTATGGATTTCTTTGAAAGTCATGAAAGGGAACCTAGGGTTTGTTATTTGGGAATGAGATTGTTAAATTGATTGTTGTTTGGGTTAATTAAGAAGTAATCTAGCATGTTTATGTTGAAAGAAGAAAAAGCTCTAATTTAATATTTTGACTTGGTGAATTAAAAATGGATAAAGTTAAATAATGTTTGTAAATTGTTATTATGGGTTGTGTAAATGTGTTAATAGCTAAAATGGAGAATTAACTATGGCATTGGAATTATTTTGGATTGAACATATTAAATTGAGTTGGGTTATGGCTTTGATATCCATAGAATTAGTTTTGTGAAATGAAAAGAATGGATTGGGATAAAGGGTGGAGTATGTTAACTTGAAAAATAAGAGAATTGATTTTTGAAATGGAAGAATGAAATAATAACACTATGTGTATTTCATAAATTAACTTGAGGTTGGATTTAAAATCTCACGAGAGTTAAATTATTATAATAAGTGTGTTAAATACATACATTTGGAGGTTTTGTCCTTAGTTATCTTACTATTGTTGTTGTTAGATTTAAAATCTCACGAGAGTTGAATTATTATAATACGTGTGTTAAATACGTACATTTAGAGGTTTTGTCCTTGGTCATCGATGGAGGATGACATTGTTGTGTTGAATTGTTGTGTATGCATTACGCTTGTGTTGGTTGTAATTTGTTGAATAGTTTATGTGTATGCATTACACTTGTTTGTTGTACTTTGTCATGTTGTAATGATTGGTAACGTACACTGCGCAGAGAATGAGAGGTACCATTACTTTCCAGTTAGTGCCTGAAGAATTGGCTACGCTTAGAATGAGAGGTACCAGAACCTTCCAGCTAGCGCCTGGAGAACTTGACAGAGGTACCATTACCTTCCAGCCGGTATCTGGTAAATTGACATTTCATTGTGGAAAGGTGTATCCTTGGCTTACCGTGCTTAAGGTAGGTAGAGCAGAATTTATTTATCATTATTGTCTCAGTGTATCTGGGTATATCATGGGTTATGATGGTTATCATTCTGGAAGGACGTATTGCCTCAATTGTTGAAGTAAATAGTTATTGATTGCTTGTTGTTTTCCTTTTGTATTAAAGGCATACTTGTATAGTTATGAATGTGTTGGAAACAGATGTAAGTATTGTGTTGAGATTGTGAAAAATGTGAAAGACTTTGAATACTTGTGGACATGTTTTGAAAAGACAAATCAGGTATAAGTCTGGAAAAGTGAGAGAAAACGTAATGGGCTTGGTGAAATTGTTTTTCTTCAGAAATTTGTTATAGTCATATGAATATTGGAAAAAGGTAAGAAGAAGAAAGAAAAGTGAATTACTTATGTTATTGAATGAAATGAATGACTTTGAGAAAAGTTCTTATATACGTATATTTTTGTATAAATTGTCACATTATTTATACAGTATGAGATTAAACATTCATGATCATAGCTATCTGTAAGTTGCTATTGTTTAGGATCATGTTGAGATTCTTACTGGACTTTATGTTCATCCCATGTTGCTAATCCTTTTTCAGGTGAACGTCGAGAAGTGTTTCAAGGTCATAGATCTTCTTTACCTGTTGGCCACAGGGCCTTTTGTTTGTGGGGGGAATGCCATTGATGTAAAAGGGTTAAATCGTTTCTCTTCATTTAGAAGATGTAAGTCTACGGGCAATTTATTTAATTATAACTCTTGTTGCATTCATATTATATTCGGATAAGAGAATCTTTATTCATGTGTTCTTGTAAATATAAAGGGTTTCTGTATGTTATCTCTGAAATTGAATCTATAATAATGGTTTGGTAATGGAATCCGAGTAATAAAAGGGCAGGGCGTTACACAATTTTCCTCAAAAATGCCTTTCCAAATGACAAGATGTCAATTTCCAGTTCGATTGGCATATGCCTTAACCGTTAATAATGTAATAGCCCGACCCTTGTATGTATTTCTGGCATAATTTAGTCCCTTGTTCTGTGCATTTAAATGTTTAATGTGAAATCTCTCAAGAAATTTAGTTTAAGCACATGGCTCTTATAAATTGAAACCTCTATCTATTTGGTAAGGAAAGCATCTGTCACAATTATAATAATTGAATCATAAATTGGAAGCCTTCGAGGCTTAATTACCTGAAATTGATTTTACATCTGAGATTAGCATAATTTTTAGGTAATATTAAGCATTGTTATAAAAACTTGATTTGGAATGATTAAATTAATTAGTTTTTGTCCTATTCACCTTATATATCTATCTATGTCCTTTGAAATATTTGGCTTAGGGCCTTTAATCAAAATATCTCCTGAGTGCAAATTGGGGGAGAATGTTAGAGAGGGTTGAGAGGAAGTGTATATAATCCTTTTACCTTTCAATACTTTTGTTATACGCCCAATCTTGAGGGCTGGGTCTGTATATGTATGTGTATATGCATATAGCTAAATTCTCAGATGCACGTCACTGTATGTTTGTTTGCCTTATGTTCCTGTAGTGATCATGGCATGGTAGTTATAGCTCAATGAAGATGGTTTTCTGTTATTTTAAAATATTAATTCTTCCGTTCAGGCCCCATATCTTATATATATATCAGGTTAGATGTCCGTTTCTGAAGTGTTATGCCCAAACTTTTAGGGGCGGGTTTGGGGTGTGACAAGTGGTATCAGAGCACGAGTTGCTATCTCACACACGAATCCATTGAGCCTTAGGATGTCTAGAAAAGACTTAGGCATCATGCATAACATTCTGAAAGCACATGAAAAGATTGATGGCAACGTTAAATGTAATCTGTTAATGCTAACGATTATGATTCGTGTCTATTGTATATTCTTGGTGTATATTGTGATTGATTGTTGTGCAGAACATAGTGAGAGTAAAAATAGAGGATTCGAAGGATTCTACCTCCACCTGGCTAGGTAAAAAAAAAAAAATGAAAGGAAAATTGTTGATGGACAATGTAAGGCATGCAGATGGGATTAGATCAACGGAATTGCACAGTAGAGGTGTGGTAAGAATTCTAGTTGAATGGTAAGACAATTTATATGTCTATGATTAAGTGAAATGTGTGTTATTGATTGTTATTGTTGGGTTGATAGATAGATATCTGCGGGAAATGATAATAATATGATTGTGCTTTCTAGCACCTGTTTAGGTGGACTGCTTACATCTTAACTATTGGTTATTCCTAAGACTTAGTGATTAAATAAGATAATATATGCGATGTGTACTTTTTGTAACATAGCCGCGTCCTCCTTATTATAACAATGTTTAAGCCTGCGAGTTTGAGAGGTTATTATAATTAGATATTTTGATAAAATAAGTTTTGCATGATGTTTTGTAATGTGTTGAAAAGGACCGGCTGTGATAAGAAGTTATACATATAGTGACTCTCTTTGTAATTGTGCAAGGAAGTAATTGATTGTAACCTTGTTCCCTACTGATGGTTTATACGAAATGAGGGAATGACGTACACATTAGTTATGTTGGGAATTTGATTATTAACCTTGAACCGATTTAGTCAAGCACTATGAACTATGATTTCGAAACAAGTTATAATGAATATGATTTCGTGAGCCGAGAAAATTATTGACAATTTTGGATAGGGAACCGAGGGCATTGTTGATGGTGTCGAATAAGTTTTGTTTATATGTAATCGGGATTTGTTTATGGAAATCTGAAATCTGTAATTCGTAAGCTGTTTTATTACGTGCAATCTGTAATCCGTAATCAGGAATTCTTATAAAGAAAAGTTGAACGACATGAGGAATCTCACCTATATTACGTGTCTGCTCACATGATACTTGTAAAAAGATGGGTAGTTATTGACTACCTGAGACCAAAACTAACTGATTGATAATTTGATAACTGACTGCAAGAATTAAATCCTGCTTATGCATATTCACGACTTAAGATTGAGAAATCATTTCTGTAATATATTTCCAAGAAAAAAAGAAAAAAAAATGCCAATGTTGGATCTTGCAAATGAGTCCTCTATTGCTTAGTTGGAAGTTATAATGTGAACTGTTCTGCATGATATTGTGAATGTTGTTAGGAACAAATGGTGATTTGGGGGGGGGGGGTATTCCATGTTGATGATAGGTTAACGAGAATCTACCTCATCTTGCATGTTTATATAAATTTGTATAACCCACACCACGTGGTTCCGAATTGATGTACTATCATGTTGAATTGATCTTACCAAGAATTCTAACTCTGATATTAGTTGGTTAAGTCACTTTATCATTATACTGTTGAATTTTTAGATATTATGGAACCCAAATGGATGTGCTTACTGTATACTTAATGGAATTATGACCCTATAAACGGATCTGGTAGAACCTACGTATCAGGAATAATTGGATACCCTGTTTAAGTTAATTGATTAGGCCAGTTGACTAATCTATAATTTCTGTAGGGTTATTTGTTAACCCACTGTAATTATAAATTGTGAGTATGAAACCATATGGTGGATCCTGTATCCTACAGTAGGGAAATGAAGGAAGAATTATTTGCATAGTTGAACACCGATATGATTAAAAAGAGGTCAAATTAATGTATGCTGTAACAAGAAGAAATACTTATTAAAGAAAGATGTTACACCTTATGGTTACGACTGATTAGGCAAGCATGATTTTAAATTTGATTTTTGGCTTTGTTTTTGAGTGATTTCCCTTTGCACGAAATGATGGTCGTTCTATTTGTACCTATTGCTCGGACTTGAATTCATGGCAGTATTACTAAGTGTTTATAATAATATGTCATTATGAATTTGTAAAACTGTATGATGCTGGCTTTGGTATTCCAATAGAATGGTATAATTTTAATATGCTTTTAGAACTAGGGGAATACTACCCATATCATGAATTTCTTTTAAAAATACATATAACCTTAATTGATAAGTTACTTTGAGTGACTTGTTATGCACGAGCTACCCAAGAAATTACTTAACTGAACAAGTTTGAACGTGTACCTTCTAATGAGAATTGAGTATGAACTATTAATGCTGGGTCAATCTGGTTACGAGCATAGTAGAGCACGTTTTGTCATTGTGAATGAGATTAACGTATACTATGAGAATATATGAAGTATGTGCTTGAAATAATGGTTTTATCGTGTTTTATACTTGGGAATTTATAAATTATGCGTTTAAGGGAATGCTAACTATTATGTTTCCGTGTTTGAAAATGGCATATTTCTACACTTGAATATTGATGCTATGAAACTCATTGTCGGGAAAATATTATGACTATAAACCCTACCTATAGGAGATCTTATGCTTTGAATATGCTGTAATGGACTCTTGTAGTTCCACCCTGTGCGACACATGATTCTATGAATTTAACATAAGGAGTTGTTTTCTTTTATTTCTACACACCTGAAATAGGCATCGAAATGACTAGTTGGATAAAACTACGAGATCCCTGTTATGTTGAGAACTTTTGAACAACTATGATAATATCGGGTTAACCTATGAATTGTTCGAACTGAGGAATTATGTGAGCATCTATAACAGTAGTGTACAATAGTGTGAGACTGAAATTTCTAATCTATTACATGGCAAAACAAGTTTGAGGGACCAAACTTATTTAAGGGAGGGGGAGGGGAGAGTGTAATAGCCCGACCCTCGTATGTATTTCTGGCATAATTTAGTCCCTTGTTCTGTGCATTTAAATATTTAATGTGAAATCTCTCGAGAAATTTAGTTTAAGCACATGGCTCTTATAAATTGAAACCTCTATCTGTTTGGTAAGGAAAGCATCTGTCACAATTATAATGATTGAATCAGAAATTGGAAGCCTTCGAGGCTTAATTACCTGAAATTGATTTTACATCTGAGATTAGCATAATTTTTAGCTAATATTAAGCATTGTTATAAAAACTTGATTTGGAATGATTAAATTAATTAGTTTTTGTCTTATTCACCTTATATATCTATCTATGTCCTTTGAAATATTTGGCTTAGGGCCTTTAATCAAAATATCTCCTAAGTGCAAATTTGGGGAGAAGGTTAGAGAGGGTTGAGAGGAAGTGTATATAATCCTTTTACCTTTCAATGCTTTTATTATACGCCCAATCTTGAGGGCTAGGTCTGTATATGTATGTGTATATGCATATAGCTAAATTCTCAAATGCACGTCACTGTATGTTTGTCTGCCTTATGTTCCTATAGTGATCCTGGCATGGTAGTTATAGCTCAATGGAGATGGTTTTCTGTTATTTTAAAATATTAATGCTTCCGTTCAGGCCTTATATCTTATATATATATATCAGGTTAGATGTCTGTTTCTGAAGTGGTCATTCCCAAACTTTTAGGGGCGGGTTTGGGGTGTGACAAATAAATCTCAAGAACAATCTATGAAATTTGTTAGGGTTAATTTGCGCATACCAATGTTTAGCCATTATATGTGGCATTGTCCAAATGTATATCTTTTGATCGTATAAGTATTCTCCTCCTTAAAGATAGCTCGGATTCTACTACAAATATTATTTATCCTAAAGTTTTGTTGTAGCATTCCATGTAGATTGAATCATGTTTTATCAAAAGGTAACCATTTGTTAATTAATTTATTTCTATTGATTATATAATTTTTTTTATAAAATTTCAATTTAATAATAATTAGAAATATGGACTTTTGTAGGATTGGATCGAAAAATCTATAGAGCTTAAAAGGAGAAATATGACTAGTTTGCTTCGATGGGGATGTAATAAGGTAATTTCAATTTCAAAGTGTTTTGATATGTATATTTTCAACAAATGCACTAATCTATATTTTTTTTGTTTCCGCAAATTACCGGAATGTTGTACATGTTCCTCATTAAGGATATATACAAGTTGATACAAAGCCTTTTTGAAAAGTAATAAGGAGGAAGTTTGACAAACATATGTTTGAAGACATGTTATTGACACATCTTTTGTAAAGCATACATATTTTGGAAAATTTTAACCCACTTTTGTGAAGCATATACATATGTTGTAAAGGTTTAACCCACACTTTTAATATATAGCTATAACATGCTCGGGGGTTACCCCGTGCGCGCTAAACAGTTCGAACCCTCGATTTCTTTGATCTAATCTCACAAGTGCAACGTGAAACATAGATAAGAGTCCAAATTTGACAATTGTTATAGAAAATTCATTTTATTACAAAATCTTTGCTAGAAATGGACTACATCACTAAATGTAACGCCCCGAAATAAATATGATAAACCCATGTCATAAGCGAAAATCAAGTTGAAACAAAGTACTTCCATTTATCAGAGTTAATATACAAAAGGTGACACATGTGATATATATTCATAAATAGCTCATCCTGAATCTACAGCATGTGTTACAAATAGTAAAAAGTAATGAAAGCTAAACAAGTATTCATACGCCCCAAAAACTTACATCTTTCCAAGTCACTACTTGATTACAACAAAATGAAACTAACTCAATGCAATCAAGCCCTTGGCTATACAAAGTAAATACAATCAAAAGAAGCTCTTGCTCCAAATCCCTCCAAGCTACTGTCTTGGCAAAAACATATCACCAACACCTGAAAATAATTTTTTCCCAAATAGGGTGAGTCAAAGCCCAGTAGAAGCAATCTAACATAATATATGAATCTTAACAAAGATATAAGTATGGGATGCATATTCAATGTCCACGATAAAAATCATTTGTAACTCTTTTGCAAAACCATGCCATGCCAAGCTTTATATCACAATTCATATTATCTCAATTCATTTTATCTTATTTCATGATTCATTCGCCATTTTATCTCATTTCATGAGTCATTCATCAATTCATTCAGACAACCACACTAAGGATACAACTCAATGGGTTTCTAATCAACACAACCATTGTACAAACACTTCCATTTGTCATTTTATGGATATTTCGTCTGCGGAAATCGACACCCATGTGTACGCGCGAGTTTCGGGACTTTCACTCTAGACACACAGGTCAACTTAATTCAATGGAGTCCATCCCTTTTCTTCTACCAAACATGGAGTACATCCCCTTTCTCCTTCCACACATCATACATTTACAATGTATTAAAAAGATAGTCATATTCAATGACAACAGATAAGAAATTAGTTTCAATTCACCTAATCCTCATGCAATTTCTACAACAATCACAGTTATCCTCCACTGATAGCCCAAAACAAATATTTTTAAACAGATATACAATCTCCAAGACAGATAAATTATCCAAATTTCCATAGGTGAGAGGTAATACATATCCAACCCCACTATTTATATAAACATCCATCCAATTTCATATTCCCAATGCCAATTTCATTTATTTGTACAAAATAACTATTTGAGACATTTAAGGGCAAAACTCAATTTTCTTCCAAAACCCATCCCGAGTATCAAAATCAACATATTTATCACAACACAACGTCACATCTAACCCCATAACCATTTTTATCACATACATTTGAAAACTCCTCATTTGATTTCAAACCAAAACCCTAGGTTTGTTCAAAATCACCTCAAGTTCCAATTTTTCTTACACATTAACAAATAACTAAGTTAAAATTCATAAAAGAGTGTAGAAAGTCCCTACCTCAAAGTTAGAAGTCGACCAAAGCAAGGAGAAAACTTCAAAGATGCTCAAACGTAACTTTATTCAGATGGAAACGTAGTCCTTGAGATGCTCTACCTTTTTAACAAAGGCACACGAGTAAAGAACCCAATGGATCTAGGTGAGAATGTAGAGAGAATGAAAGTTTCAGAGAGAGAGGGTCCCAACTTTAGGGCTTTGAGAGAAAAGATACGAAAAAGTGATGTAGAAAGTCACTTTCACAAACTGATATACGCACAGTCCGCTCGAGCGCAAGAAGTGATGCTCAAGCGCAGAATGCACACTCCCAGTAGTTTTGCAGACAACAGACTAACGCTCAAGCACAAGAAAGGCCGCTCGAGTTGAGACCGCTCAAGCACAGAAAGAACCACTCGAGTGTAGAATACACTCTCCTAGTAGTTTTGCAGACTTGCAAAAGTACTGAGAGTTCACAAAGCCTGCTTGAGCGCAAGAAGTGCCGCTCGAGCGGACGAGCAAAATTTTGGGCAACAAAAGTTTGGAAACCAAGCAACCAACCTATCCCAAACACAACCACAACAATCCAATCGCCAAATTTAAGGAAATACAAGGAGAGCAAGATATGAACAACAATACGAAACCATGAAATCCAAGTCTAAAATACAATAAGGGTCGGGTCAAAACTAGAATCGCTATACTAGATCTTAGAGTCGCCACCTAATATTTTGAGAAAATTAGAAAACTCGTGACTCGTGCCAAGGCCACTGTTCGTCGTAACCAAGGATGCTTAGCTTGAAATCTTAGGTATGAGAGGGGAAGGTCATTAATTGAGCACCCATGCTCACTCGATCAAAAGATCAGCCTCTACTAAACCATGATATGAGTTTTATTTCCTTTATATATTCATGTTCTGATTATATAATAAATGCGAAAATTTACTATATAAAGCATACAAGTATAGACTATAACATTCATTTTGGAACAATTTGATTTCGTGTATTTTGAAAGAGTTTTGAAGATGTACTACCCAAAAAAATTGAGTTTACAAATATGAAAATCAACATTATTCCAAATTAAGCGACACAACCTCCATTCACTAGCATTCATATAGTTATATCAAGTAAGCAAGTAGCCTCATGGTAGGGTGCTAAACATAGTAAGGGAAACATATACAGGTGGGATGCTAAAGTATAAAAACTTACATATTTATTGACGCTATAAAACAAAGTTAGCAAACCATGCATGATCTTATATACAAAATCTTAATGCAATTCACTCATGAAATGCAACTAAAGATTCAGCTTCTAATAAATGATATGGGAATCATCTCAAGAACATGAGGTAGCCCACATAATGAAATAAGAATTGATTAAATCCATAAATGCAAATTTAGCCGAATCAAGATGCATGAAACATGGATGCAAAGCATGAATATAATGAAAAGCAAAATATGATGCATATTTACAAATAAGAAAGACAAGTAAAAGAACGGGATAGAAAGAAGCAGGGCGGAAAATTATTACAACACTTGAATAATTACATATCTAAATAAAAAAGGAGATGAATAAAATATTATAATAAAATAAAAACTTCACAAATCTCTCAAATGAAAAGAAAATAGAAGATGTGGGTCTTGAGGATCGCTAGAAACTAAGTTAGCTAGCCAGCCAAATAATTAGCCAATTGGCCAACTAGGCCTAGCAAAACTTGTCTTGTTGCAACATCGAGAAAATGTAACGCCCTGAAAATAAACCAGCAAGATGAAATACATTAACCAACATTCACTATACAAATATAACAAAAACCACCAACCTTTATATCATTACTCACTAGGTTTATACAAAGTTCCACATGCAAATTATACATTCAAGGACGTTGAATACATGAATCTATAGCATGTAGAACGTCAAATTTCAAAATAAATAAAATGCCCTCGTGGGCTACAACTTCCAAGACTTAAGCCCGGTTACACAAAAGTGGCCTTTCTGACCCAAACATAAATAGCCCTTGGCTAGCAATTAAATCATAACAAAATAGAGTTGTTACTCTTCATAACATATCCACGCCCTCAACTTGGCGGGATCACCATGTCTTTTCCTACACCAAAATCCTATAAGGGTGAGCATAAAGCCTAGTAGAGAATCCTTACAAAGTATATACAGTTATGCTAGACTTTCCAATATTAAATGCGATGCCATGCAATGCCAGTTTAAAGGAAATTCCATGCACATGCTCTTCTTAAAAATCATCAAGTTTCAACAATAGTTTAAAATCTCAATAATTCTGAAATCTCCAATTTTAATCAATAGGGGCGGTAAATATGACTCAGGTAATCCTTAGGTTGGTGTCTCCAAGTAGGCTCAACAAGTACTGCCAATAACCCCACTTTACCGGTTGCTAACCGGAAGGGAAGTGGTACCTCCTCCGCGCGTGTTTTCGGTCTTTCACCCCGGACACTCAGGCCAACTTATCAAATTCATCTCGACCTCCTAACTGGACTTACCAACGTATTTACCCCATAACATTAAAATAGTTCTCATTCAAAATATTCTTTCTCAATGTAACGTTTCCAACTCAATTCAAGATGCATAATAAGAGTGATAATAATAAATTGCATGAGTATATGATGTAATAACAAATGCCTTATAACATTCTCTATTTTCTTCCATCTAATCTTGTTTCATAATTAACCATGTACACAACAAAAGCTATCAACATATAGCAATGTGTTCTTATTATGCACAATCTTTAACAATTTAGGCCCTTCAAGACTATGTGTAATGTTTTCG
Organism: Camellia granthamiana; assembly: GCA_036172215.1. Taxonomy (NCBI): domain Eukaryota; kingdom Viridiplantae; phylum Streptophyta; class Magnoliopsida; order Ericales; family Theaceae; genus Camellia; species Camellia granthamiana. The sequence continues at coordinate 25,476 of JAXFYN010000058.1, read as the reverse complement.
AACATCAACTTCCAAGATTCCTATTTCTCATGACCCATGGTATACAACAACTTGTCATCTCATAACCATACATGTTCATGCATTTAACAATAGTTTTAAAACAAGTTCTCCATTCTCATATATCAATAAGATTGCCATTTTTGCTAAACCACATCATGAAAACCTACACTCGTTCATTCTTTTAACACAAGAAAAGAAAGAGTTCCTCTAACGCCCCAAATTTCTAGCACAAATAATAAGACAACAATCATGACTCTTTCAAGGAAAACTGAATATAAATCTCCAAACTTATATTACATGATATAATAGTTCTTCATGCAACAATACATTAATCCAACAAAAAATAAATAAACAAATAAATACCCCCAAGGGTTTACAAGTTTCCAAGTCTTGAGCCTGGTTACACAAAATGGTTATTCAAACCCATACAAACACAGCCCTTGGCTTACACACAGAGTCACAGTAAAATAAGAGCATTGTACTCCCAACACACATACTTCTACGCCCCTAGTTGGGTGGGATCACCACATCTTTTCCTGCACAAAAATTCCGTAGGGTGAGCATAAAGCCCAGTAAGAAATTCTTAACAAAGTATATACATTTTATACAAGTCTCAAGAGATGAAATGCACATGCCATGCTATGCCTTTTTTGAAGATAAATCACATTTTCATCTTTTGAAAACCATCATGCTCAATGATATCATGCAATTTCAATTGTTCAAAACTTAACAATTTATTTCAAGGACAGAAAATATGACTTTGGAAATCCCTAGGTCGGTATCTACAAGTAGACTATACAAGTACTACCAAATTGTCATTTTTACCGGTATTAACCGGAAGGCTCGACACCTATCTGCACGGGTTTTCAGTCTTTCACCTTGAGCTCTCAGGCCAACTTATTCAATATCATTTATACCACCTATCAAGACTTACCAACGTATTTACCCCAAAACCATTCCATGAAAACTTGTTTCTCAACATTCTTTTCTCAATACAAGTTTTCAAATCAACTTTCAAAATTTAATGTAATCAAATGAATTGATATGCCAATTTCACAAGATGAATATAAATACTTTTATTCCAATTCATCATCCAAGGAATAACACAATTCCCTCTTCTCAAGTATCCTTGACAATTAGTTATTTCAAGACTATTTCAACGTTTTGAACAATAATTTCCAAAATGAACAACAATTCTCATATTCCCTGAAATTCATCATTTATATAAATATAAATAAGAAATTTTCCAAACATCCATTTATTTTGACACACAAAATAAATATAACAATATCATTCATGGATTTTCAGTCTCCTTTAAAAAAATTCCCAAATTCTAGGTTTTCTCACCAAAACTATACAACTCAAATCTTTTAAAAGAAAACTTTTCAAAATCATCTTTTCTTCAATCAACGAAGATCAAAACCCATAAGATCATTTTAAAAGAACAAGAGACAAACCCACTTTCAAAATTGCTCAACTTCTTGAATCAACAATCAATTTTCAAAGCTATCGAAAGATGATTTCGAAAATCATATAGATCTTGCAAAAATATATATATAACTCTAAGAAAATCCCTACCTCAAGTTTTGAAGAAGAAATGAGATGAAACCCCCAAAATCAACGGTGTCGAAACTCGATCTTCACTGCACACAACGAAGCCCTCGAGAAGTTAACCAACTTTGATGAAGAACTTATGGCAGAACTCTAATGGATCTTGAGAAATCAAGGTTTTGATCTAATTTGGCGTAGGGAAATGTAGAGAGAAGGGAGAGGAAAGGGTTTTTAGAGAGAGAGATATACAAAAGTGATCTGATATATTAAATTCACGAACTAATATAACATGGTCCGTTCGAGCGTGAAAAACCCCGCTCGAGCATCAAATACACTTTCCCAGTATTTTTGCAGACAGGTCAAACTTCTGAAACCAAACATTCTCCGCTCGAGCGCATAAACGGTCGCTTGAGCGGACAAGCAATTTCTAATGCATTTTGCATTTTTGCTTTGGGGGTGTTGCCCCTCAACCCCGCCAAGGAGCTGCCCTAAGACCCGCCAAGGGAGGCTGCTCCTTGGACCCCCGCGAGCTGACCGGGCAACTCGATCCCCACCAGGGTGCTGCCCTTGGACCCGTCAAGGGGCGCTGCCCCCTGGACCCCCGCGAGCTGACCGGGTAGCTCGATCCCTGACATACTCAGCGAAGTGGCAAAACTGGGATTGCTACAGTTCCATAGGCATTTCCATACTTTCCAAAATCCCCAACTTCTAGGGTTTTTCATCAAAAACCTAACATTTCTCATTTTCATGGTGAAACCCTACCAAAATCATCTTTCTTAAGTCTGATGAAAAGGAAACCCTCTAGGATTAACAAAAGGGTTGAGATTTAAACCCACTTTTAAAACTCTCTATATTTTAAATCTCAAAATAAAAATCAACATAAGAACTTCAAGAAAAATTTTAAATCAATATCAATATAGCAAAACATGTATATATAACTCAAGAAATCCCTACCTCAAGGTTTTGGAGAAGATAAGAGAAGAAACCCTAGAATCAAAAGATGAGAGATCTTTGATTTCCACCACACAAAGTGAAGCTCTGGCTTTTGATCTCCAAGATTAATGAGGGGAGATGACTCTATACCCAAGGGATTGCAAGGAAAATCAAAGAGTTTTAGTGTTTAATGAGGGTTTTTAGAGAGGAGGAGGAGAAAAATAATGTTTAGAGTGAGAGGGAAATGCCCAAAATGTGATACACACTTGGCCAAAAAGAGAAAAAAAACAGAGATTCGGACTGCCACTATCCCGCACGTGAGGAGCGCCTTCCCTGCATGTGCGGCCCTCACTCCCGCACGTGCGGTGGTCTTTCCCACACTTCATTCCGCACCTGTCTTTTAAGCAGTGTGCAACCTTCTAAAGCTCATCCCCCCCCTTACGTGGGGTCTCACCCCCCTTACGTACGGCCTCACCTCGCACGTGCGGCCTTGGCCTAGCAACCCAGAATTTTCTGGTTCGGTCCCCGGACACCCCGGACTCGACCGAGCACCCTCTGAAATGAGCGGAAATCAATCACCGAAAAGACAAGAAAAAGTTTTCGTGAGAAACTCCCGAATGCAACAATTTCAAACCACCAACAAGGTTTTTAAGCCAATCTGACACCCCAACATGACAAATCCAAAGCTAAATGAAGAAAAACGAAATAAGTAGTGTACCCGGTCATCACAAAAAAGAACAAATAAGGAATATCTAGGTGGCTTAACTAACCACTTCCCGTTAGATTACAACAAACTAATATGAAATTAAAGTAGGAAAACAAATATAAGATAGAAAATACAAGAAATTGAAAATTCACATTCCAAAGAAATAATGAACTTCCTGATTTCCACACTTCCTTTTGATTACCCTCAAGGTTGTGAATTGTATTCTCAATCTTCAATTCAAAAGTTTGAAATTTGAGCTAGAATGGTGTCTTTGGACAAGTATGTTTATAGGAAATGATCACTCCTTAACTTGGCAAGGATTACTATTTTTGATCAAAGCTTTAAGATTTGGTTTCAATGAATTTTTTGAGTGGTGTTTTGCAATGGAAGATGAGATATATGAAGGCTAAGACAACTTCACTATTTTGGCAAGATAACTCTCTCTTTTTCAAAGTTATCTTTTCTTTCTGAAACTCAAACCTTCTCCTCTCAAACTCATCATTCTTTTTACATTTCTTCTGCCAAATTCATCTCCTCAAAATTCAATACTTGAGCTCTCCTTATATAGGTAATGCAAGTGAAGCAATGGTGGAAGACATGAATAGAGCATTAAAAAAGATAATGGAGCAAATGGAGCACAAATGGAGCTAATGGAAGACAAAAATGAAGCATTAATTTTAATTGATCAAGCACTAGGCAATAGAAACTGAGTATATATGCATTCAAGGCATGAATAGGTCAGAAAATGGGGTTGTGAAGTGACCCACCTAAACCAACAAAAATGTGAGAAAACTGCCTCTAGGCGGTTAATCGGCCAATTGACCGGCAGGATGACTAAGCGGTCAACCGGCCAGAGAGAAAAATGGCCACTTCGCTCTGGTTCAGTCTAGCTTCGCTCCGGTTGTCTGTCAAGGCTTAAACACTTAGCCAAAGCATGCTTAGGGTTGGGAACAAAGCTCAAATTCTATCTTTCTTACTGGAGATTTTGTGGAAAAAACATTCTTATTTTTATTATCAGAGAATCAAAAGAAAGCACTCAAGTCTTAGGGTCAAAATAAGGTGTCTACAATGGCAATATAATGTTTGTGTAGCACTAGCTGGTGTGTATTTTAATTTTAATTTTTTTTAGATTGCAGAGCACTAGCTGGTGTGCATTATTTGATATTTAATTTTTTTTTTTTAATTTGATTTGTTTGGAATTGTAGAGTACAAGCTGATATACATTGTTTGATATTTAATTTTCAATTTAATTTGTTGAGATTGCAGAACACTTGTTGGTGTACTTTATGTGGTGTGTAGTATTTTTTTATTTATTTATTATAGAACGTTAACAAATATACAATAGCTGTGATTTATGTATTTTGTTTAGTGTTTACAATTTTTTTTTTTTACTTCCTCTTATATTTTTATTTGCAATATTAGTGAGCATTATAAATCTTATATATTTGTTTCTTAATTTACATTAAGGTTAGGAGGAATTGTTATTTTATTTGAGTTTTGTAGAGCGTTTAATACAAGCAAAATTATTACAAGTTATTTAAGAAGAAAAATGTTTCATTATATTTTTTCAGTATCTTTATTAAAAAATGACACAGACTCCACAAATTTTAATATAATACGTATAAATTACAACTGCATTTTGATCCCAACATTATTTATATTGTGCCTTTAGGCATGGCCATACACTAGTATTCTATGCATCACCATTGTATACGACTGCCTTTAAATAAATACAATAATGACAATTATGATAGATTAGTTGTGGTACATAAATATGATTATCATAATATATATTATGGAAAAATTTATAATGTGAAAAAAGGGCACATTGTAAGAAATTAAAAAAAAATTAGGCAAAAATTATGAATGTTTGTAGTGTTTATGCCACTTTGTAGTTAGTTTCGAATATTAAATTTATGATGTTCACTTTAAAATTATGATATTTTATAACTTTTATTATAACATTTTATGATGAGAAAAATTGTAATATTCTGTAATTTATGTTATGAATTTGTGTGAAAAAAGTTGTGAAGAGCATACTATGGGGCATTTGGGAATTGTAATCACTGACTTATTTATCTTTTCTTAGTGACATTTTAATTTAATTTAATTTTTACTATATGGCTTCTTCAACCGAAAAACCAAGTTCTCAAGCATCCCCTATACACATATTTTTTAGATATGTACATGACAGCCTCTCGCTGACATTATTGATATTTCAAAAGTTGAAAAAAAAAAATTGTGACTGAAGGAATAAAAAACAAACGATTAGTCAACAGTGCTAGGTAAATTAGGCAAGATGCCATAATAACTGGTGGTGTTTTAACTAAGGATAATTATATTATACACATTTTCATATTATATCTATTTTTAGTTTTTTAGTTTTTTTTTTTTTTAGTTATGGTATTATTTTGAGATTTTAGTTATGATTTTTTTATATTTGATTATATTTTTTTTTCTTTGTTTTAGTTATTATCCAAAATATATGAAGTTATATCAATTGTTTTTTTGTAGCCATGAAGTGCATATGGTATATACCCATTAAAAGATGTGTACCATAGTCTTTCCTATTTTAACCAATCATCAAACTAGTTTGTTGAAGGTGTTTTTATAACAATTTCACTCACTAAAATTTTGAAGAATAAATTACATTAATTTTTCTTGGGATTTGAAAAAAAAGTCATCAACTTTCATAAGTTTAACATAGTTACATATGATTTCTTAAATTTTTAATTCGTATAAAGAATAATACTATACAAATAGTATAAAAAATTTTTATAGTAGTTTATTAGAAACTAAAATACTCATCATTTTGATTTATAATCACAAAAATATTATTGTCACATCATTCTTATATTAAATTTTATATAACAATTATGTCTGTATATCATTTTTCTTCATATAAAACTTTTTCCCATTTTATTAGTCATTCGTTAATCGTATTGTTGAAAATGATATTGTTAACAATATTTTACCATTGATTATGAGAGCCGCTAATCTCACTTCACTTTATTCCAAAAATACTTATTTTTTTGTCCTTATTATACATAGAAGGGAGTGTATTTAGAGCAAAGTGGAATGAGAATAATAACTATATATAATAAGGATAAAGAAGAGAGTGTATTTGAAGCAAAATAGAGTGAGAATAATGGTTCTCCTAATTATCTATCTATTTATACACTATCTATATCAATTTCAACTATTTTAACCTTTTTAAAATAGAGATTAGTATAATTATGGTACATTTCTAGGTCTTATTATATTTTTTCTAAGAAAAATATTCCAAAACTCTAAACAATGAGCTCTAATCAGCGGACCCCCACTGACTGATGTGATGGTTTGGCCTGTGTTTTTTTTTTAATTTTTTTCACTATCAGCTTATTAGAGGTGGCTTTAGAGCTGTAAGGTTTGAGCTCTGAATCACTGTGTTTGGTTTGAGTTTTTTGAATTGAGTTTTTTGAATTAAGTTTTTTAAAAACTGAATTTTTTAGTTTTTATGTTTTTTTGTTTTTAGTGAATATTTTTAAAATTTTAAACAATTTTTTTACTTTCTTAGATACACCTTACTTAGATGTATCTAAAAAGTAAAAAATTTGTGAAAAAATATTTTAAAAAATTAATAAATACATAAAAATATAAAATATGTACGGAATTCTCGTATTTTTTTTTATATTTTTGATATTTAGTGAATTTTTAAAAGGTTTCTTTAATAATTTTTTTACTTTTTAGGTATATTTATGTTAAGTATGTCTAAAAAATAAAAAAAATTACTTAAAATATTAAAAGAATTCAGTAAAAACAAAAAAATACGAAAAACAAAAAAATAAAATTTTCTGAAAAAAAGTTTTTGAAAAACCCTAACCAAGCATTCTAAACCTCTTAGCCTTTTGCCTCCAATTTTTTTTGGACTCTTAAATTCTTTGGATCTGCCTTGTTCCTAATTTTACCATCATGCCTTAAACCCCATCTTGAGCCCCAACTTCACTTCTATCTACTACTCTTCTCCTTGGATGACTTTATTCCAATTACACTGCCCTATTCTCTCCTACCCCATCCTCTTGATGCTAACTTCCACAATCCCCACTGTCGCGATCTCCACTCTTGGATCCAGCAGCTCCGTTACATCCCAACAACTTTACCTTTAACTAAGAAAAGCGTAGATCGATTAAGAAAGAGTGAGACAGAGAGTAATCGATTGAGAATGTCGTCAAATTGGGGAATGGACGTACGAGTATGGCAAACCGGAGTGACAGGTGAAGGAATGGATATGGGAAGAGATGATGGGAACGATGGATAATCCAAACTGTGATGACTAGGATAGGATAGGATGGGATGGGATGGGATGGGATTGGGGTTACAATAGAAAAATGGGGGAGGCCACTGGAAAGAGAAACACTAATAGCTTTAAAGTGGTGTGGGTCTCATATGATGAAATGTTTTGCTTTTGTGTTTTTTTTTTTTTTTTTTTTGAATTTTCACCTTATTAGTAGTCAATTAGTGTTCCCAAATTAATGGGATGAATCATTGTTGGGTTACAATAAGGGGATGAATTTAAAATTTCAAGTTTAAATAAAATTATAGTAAAAAAATGAAAAAATTACAAAAAGGTTAAACAATTTTAAAATAATTACACTGTAAGTGAGATCTTTTGGTTTTTTTTTGAAAAGTGAGTTGATTTTTTTACTATTAACTTAGGGTTAAAAAATTCGTTTGAGTTGATTTTTTTTTGAACTTTTTTAATTTTTATAATAAAAAAAATAAAATAGTTATGATTTAAATATGATATTTTATCTTAACTTTTTAACTTATTTTATTTTTTATGACTAAGGCTTTGTTTGGCATGATTTAAAAAAGTTAAAAAGTCACTATCTTATTTAAGTTACATCAGCCCTGTTTGGTAGGACTTATTCCAGCTTTTAGCTTAATTTAAGTTATTTTGATGTGTTTGGTTCAGCTTAACAATACAGCTTATAGCTTTTTGTAAGTCAAAAATCAACTTATTCTTTAAGTGGGGGAGGAGAAGCTTAATTTATAAATAAAAAATCAGCTTATATTCACAGTTATAAATTATAAACTGTTAGGCTATAAATTATAAACTGTTAGGCTATAAGTTATAATCAGCTCTACCAAACGGGGCCATCATCTTATTTAAATCACATCACCTCTCTAACACACCACTTCAAACTCAACTCATACCCAATTCATATTTCATAAAAAGTCAAAAAGTACATTTATTTAGATCATCTCAAACCACCCCTAAAAAAAAAAAAAAGTCCCCAATCTCATTTTAATCCATTGCCGAAGGAGAGCTTTGTGATGTCTGTAACAAATTTTTAATTATTCTATAGAATTTATACTAATATTATTTAATCTCAGTTAAGAAAATATATGATTTATTATATATTATTATGCATAATTTTGTAAAATAATATAATTATTAAAAGTTTAGGAGTTAAAATATAAATAATAATAATATAGATAATAATAAATAACAATGATAATAGGTGCGATAGTAAAATAAATAATTAATTTTATAAAATAAAGTATAATTTAATTAGAATTTAATTTATTTATATAATTATATTAAAATATTGGGTCAAAAAATAATTATCTTAAATATCTATTCCGATAAGTATAAATCGTGAGTTAATGAATGAATCTTGGAGTTGGCCACGTGTTGGCCGGACGAGGCATTCACCTACCTATTTAAGGAGATGATCAGTGGCGTGGAAAGAAAGGAAAGAAGAAAAAAAAAGGAAAGGAAGGAAAGGAAAAAGAGAAAAAAGGAAGAAATAGTGGAAGGTGAAATGGTCTTTAGTAGTGGAAAAGAAGAGTAAGGTATTAAAGTTAAGGTGAGTTATATTATACCTTGAGTCACCAAAATATATTTTACGTATGTTTTGACTTACCAAAATCTATTTTATACAAGTATGTTTTATTAGTATATTAATAAAAGTTATGTTTTATAAAGATTTCAGTTACGTGGTTTTATTTCTGAACCCTATTTGCTTAAAAGGAAACCCATGGATATGTCTTTTTATATTTTAAAGAATATTTGACTATGACCTTATATATAATTATATTTTGTAAGTACCACCACGGGAGTCCCATGCCTTGGAGGACTTAAATAACCATTGGCCTCTGTTTGTCATGGATCCATTGACCTCTGTTCTGTGCGGATCAAAGTGTTGTACGGAGCTAAGTGCTACATTATTGTGGGAGCCACCTCTAGAATCCGTACGAGCCACATCTTGAATCCGTACTTCTGTTCTGACTGTCACTTCAGTGACCTCTGTTCTGTACCGTGATTATGGTTATATATTTATATAATATATGTATTTTTAGTTTCTGCTACTTAAATGATTTGTTTATGTAAATGTTTTGGCCTAACTAACGATCCATGGTTATTTCGTGTCCCTTATACTCTTGGTATAATATTTCTCACTCTGCCATGTGCTTATAGTTTTTTTACCAATTTTCAGGAACACATGCAATTCAGAAAATAGCCTTTGGAAAGTCTTAGATGCGGGGCTACGGAATAGACACACACACAGTATTTTTATGATATTTATCTATGTAAATATCGGCCTTTTTTGTCAATATATTTTGTAATAAAAATAGAAACTCCGCTGATTATTTTGGTACCCTTATTTAAATATTACTTTCGCTTGCGTTTATTGATCTGTTTTAGAATTGGCCGGAGGTAACCTTAGTTACTGGTCATCACGATACTTAACCCTTGAGTACGGGGAGCGGGTCGTGACAATGTCAGGCATACAAGAAAGACTAATGCAAATAAATAAATAAATGCTATCTATCTATCCATTTATTACATAAGAAAAATGAAATTTTTAACTAACAAGTCTTGTGAAAGTTTCAATATTCTAATATTAATTTTTTAATTTTTTGATTAAAAAAAAAAAACTCAATATTTATTAACTTCTCCCAGCCCAAAAGGCTTTTAGGAGATTTGGTCAAAACTCTCACATAGTAAAACTTTAATGCATTAAAGCCAAACATAAACACAAAAAAAAAAAATTTCTTAAAAAGTTCAACACATTATTATAAAAGTATTAAACTTTAAAATAATATCTATCTATATCTATACTATATATTAAGCAAAAGGAGGTTTCTAACCCCCAAGGCCTGTGGGAATTTCAATATGCCAATCCTAATTTTCTAATTTTTTGTTTTTCAAAAAAAAAAAATAACCTTAGCATTTATTAACTTCTCTCAACCCACAAAACTTTTTGATTTCTCTCATAATTACTGCAATACCTTTTCCAAAACAAATAATTTGTATATTAAAATTTTTTTTAAACAAATATAAATATAAATATCTATATCTATATCTATCTATTTATTTATATCTATCTCTAACCCACAAGTTTTGTGAGAGTTCCAATATCTGAACCTTAATTTCTTGATTTTTTTTGATAAAACTTAGCACTTATTAAATTCTTCCAAGTCTTTTTAATTTCTCCAATATACACACTCTTTTCAACTTTTCACATACCTATTGCAAACAGTGAGTCTTCTTTTTGTTTTCTCCTTCTTGACTTCTCACTTCTACACTTTCAATTTCAGTGACCACATATGCAAACAGCAAGTTTTTTTTTTTTGTTTTCTTCTTCTTGACTTTTCCTTTGTTTACTATTTTAATATTGTAGTTAGATAGCGTATAAAAATATTTGTGATTTGTCTAGTAAATAAAAAATTATAATTTAATTTTTTAATATGATTGAAGTTAGATAAATATAAACCCTCACAAAGAGAAAAATGTGATTATAATTAGTTGAATGATTCTTTTTTTTTAATGTGATTGTAATTAGTTTAATAGTTCTTTTTTTTCATTTATTTATTTTATTATGGGAAAAATGTGATGTGATTGTAGTTTGTTCAATAACTCTTTTTTTTAATATGATTGTTGTAGTTAGTTCAATGGTTTTTTTTAATGTTATTTAATCTTTTTATTTACTATTTTAATTTTTATTTTTAATATGATTGAAGTTAAATAAACATAAACACTCACAAAGAAAAAAAAAATGTGATTGTAATGTGATGTGATTATAGTTTGTTCAATGGCTCTTTTTTTTAATATAATTGTTGTAGTTAGTTCAAAAGTTTTTTTTTTTAATGTTATTTAATCTTTTTATTTACTATTTTAATTTTATTTTTAATGTGATTGAAGTTAGATAAACATAAACACTCACAAAGAAAAAAATATCATTGTAGTTAGTTCAATAGTTCTTTTTTTTAATGTGATTGTAGTTAGTCAATGGTTCTTTTTTTTCATTTATTTATTTTTTTTATTATGAGAAAAATGCGATGTGATTGTAGTTTGTTCAATGATTCTTTTTTTTTAATGTGATTTAATATTTTATTTACTGTTTTAATGGTTTTTCTTTATAATTATTTATGAAAAAAAATATGATTGTAGTTAGATATCATAAAAATATTTGTGATTTGATTTGATTTTTTTCTGATTTGATTTTAAAAGTACCAATTATTGATAATGATTAGATTATATTTTGAAAAAAAAAATTGTAATTGATTTTTTTAACTTACTGTGTTTTTCGAAAAAAAATTATTGTGTTTTTTTAACTATCAATTCACTTAATTTGTGATTTAATTTTTAACTCACTGTGTTTTTTGAAAAACAAAATGGATTGTACTCATTAGGGTCACATAATGTACCAATTATTGATGATGATTAGATTGTATTTTGACAAAAAAAAATTTGTAATTGATCTTTTTAACTCACTATGTTTTTTGAAAAATAAATTATTGTATTTTTTAATTATCAATTGACTTAATTTGTGATTGATTTTTTTAATTATTGATGATGATTAGATATCATTAAAAAAATTGTGATTTGTATAATTGAAGTTATCTCCTTTTGTTTATAATTTTATTTTTTAATATGAATGAAATTAGATAAATATAAACACTCACAAAAAGAAAAATATGATTATAGTTTGTTCAATGGTTCTAAATAATATTTTTTATTTACTATTTTAATAGTTATTTTTTTCAATTATTTTTTTTATTATGAGAAAAATGTCATTGTAGTTAGATAGCATTAAAAAAATTGTGATTTGTATGATTGAAGTTATCTCCTTTTGTTTATAATTTGATTTTTTAATATGATTGAAATTAACTCACAAAAATAAAAATGTGATTGTAGTTTGTTCAATGGCTCTAAATAATATTTTTATTTACTATTTTAATGGAGCTTTTTTTCAATTATTTTTTTTTATTATGAGAAAAATATGATTGTAGTCAGATAGTATTAAAAAAATTGTGATTTGTATGATTGAAGTTTATCTCTTTTTGTTTATAATTTGATTTTTTTAATATGATTGAAGTTAGATAAATATAAACACTCACAAAAAGAAAAATGTGATTGTAGTTTGTTCAATACTTCTAAATAATCTTTTTATTTACTATTTTAATGGTTCTTTTTTCAATTATTTTTTTTATTATGAGAAAAATGTGATTGTAGTTAGATAACATTAAAAAAAATGTGATTTGTATGATTGAAGTTATCTCCTTTTGTTTATGATTTGATTTTTTAATATGATTGAAGTTAGATAAACATAAACACTCAATGGGGTTTTTAAGCAAAAGGAGGTTTTTAACCCCAAGACGTGTGGGAGTTTCAATATCTCAATCTGAATTTTCTAAATTTTTTATTAAAAAAAAAAAAACTCAACATTTATTAATTTGGTCAAAATCGCCTGATCAGCATTTATTAATCTTTTTCAATCCACATGCTTGCATTTATTGATTTGGTCAAAATTTCCTAATCAGCATTTCAAATCCCCTCATACAAATAATTATAGATACAATCTGTGTATAGTTACTGCAGTACCATTTTTAATTTCTCTCATACACTATGGTTAGTGATAAGATTGTTAAATTATTTTTATAAAAAATCTTAAAAAACATAATTTATATATTAAAAAAAATTTAAAACAAATATAAATATCTATAATTATCTCGTACATAGCACGAGTGTTAAGCTAGTATTATATAAGAAAAATGAGATTTTTAACCCACAAGTCTTGTGGGACCTCCAATATCTTAATCTTAATTTTCTACATTTTTTATTTAAAAAAACAATCTCAGTATTTATTAATTTCTCCCAACCCACAAGCTTTTTTAACTTCTCACATACCTACTCCTATACCCTTTTGAACTTCTCCCATACACTATGGCTAGTGATGGGATTATTAAATTATTTTTATAAAAATCTAAAAAAAATAATTTGCATATTAAAATAATATCTAAAACAAATATAAATTCTTATTAAATCTATCTATATATTATATAAGTAAAAGGGGGGTTTCTAATCACAAGTCTTGTGGGAGTTTTAATATCTCAAACTTAAATTTCTAATTTTTTGATTTTAAATAATTAAAAAAATCATTTATAGCTCCCATTCAAGCAAAAAAATAAATAATAATAATAATAGTAAATTAATTAATTAATTAATATCTCTTGATTTATGACTTTTAAATGGAAAGTATATCAAATATATAAAATAAAAAATAAAAAGTATATCAATCCATTTCAAAATTCAAATTTGAGGGGCACTAAATATGAAAAACATTTTATTAATTTAAATTTAAAATTATAATGATTTATTCCATAATAAATAAGTTTTAAATAATGGTATATTTCATGATTTATCTATTTATCTATATACTATTATAATTGTAAAATATTATCATTTCATTAAGGTTGAAAGTTGTAATTCTTTTTTCTATTTTTTAAAAATTTTGTTTAATTTTTTGTTAATACGTGTTACAATATGATTAGTTTATAAATTAATTTTATATTCTTAAAATAAAATTTCAAATTTGGATTCTTACTTAAATTATGTTACTATAATTGAAATGAGATCAGTATTCATTCCTTAAATTTTGTATCCTTTATTAAATTATAAAATAAAATTTCAAATGTAATTTTTTTTTTCAAATTATATCACTACAATTAGAATGAACTCAATATTCACATGTGTCATAATATTATTAGTCTAAATATATTTTGTTTTAAATACATGTGTCCAAACAAAATATATTTTGTTTTAATTTTTTTCTTTTTTTGTTTTAAATTTTATAAAAAAAATTATATCCTTCTAAACTATAAGGACTTGAACAATAATATTTTTTAATATAATTTTTTTTTGAAACAAAAGAACAAAACATAACTTTTTTAGTATTTACCAAACATGGTGGATGTTGTTAGATTTTTTTTATTTATTTATCTCAATTGTCAATTAAAGAAATTAAAATAAAGAATAAAGATATATTTAGCTCAATTTGTTAAAAAGTTAATTTTGCTAGAATAAATTAGAAAGAAACATTAATTTTTATTTATTTTTATTAAAAGTGATAGTTCGTTAAACTTTTTTATTTAAAAAAAGAAGAAGAGGGTTATAGGTGATAATTTATTATTCATCTAAAATTATTTTCAGATTAAATGAAAATACCATATTCAATTTTCTTCTTACCTTTTTTTTTATTCAAATACTTTTATTTTGTAAGAATTTTTTTATTCTATTTAATATTTTATTGTAATTTTTAAATTAAAAGTAATTTCTAAAAAATCATATTTAAATTATGTATGCCATTATAAAAATAGAGATGTGATGTTTGGGAAGTACTAAATAAGTATATTTTTTTTAACATCAACTTAGTGGTAGTTTAGGAAGTGCCAAATAAGTATACTTTTTTTACTTTTTACAAAAATATATATAGAAAAATAGAAATGTGATGTGACCTAAAAAATATAATTAAGTATACTTTTTTTTACTTTTTAAGAAATGCTGTGTAAAAAAGTAGAGATGTGATATGACCCAAAAAAGATAAAAGATGAAAAAAAAGTGAGCTAATGTGGCACTTCCCAAACAACCGTTTATTCAATGATCCCTTTTCTAAAAGGTGTATTTTTTAAATATTTTTAAGAAAAATTCTATTTGAAATTTTAACTATATTGCTTTTTCTTTAATTCATTAATATTAAATTTTTAATTAATTTTATTTATTATTTAAAAAAATAAATTAGCAAATAATTTATATATATATAATTTTTGTTTTGGTTCCTCAGGTTATTTGGTGTTTCTACCCAAATTCACTCAAATTTAATTTGAATCTTTGAATTTCTGCATAGGTACTTACTTAATTAAAAACTATACTGTTTAATCTTTAAAAAATTTTAAACTCAACCCAAGTTGCTTGGGTTGAGCTCACCTGAATTTACAATTCTAGGAATGAGGTTTAAAGTTACATGATTAAATTTGTGATAAATTAAAAAATAATAAATAAATTGTGATAAAATTGTGGGACTTAAATTGTAAATTTCAATCTTCTTTGTTTTCATAATTTGCATACAAAAATTTAAATATTTATATTATTTTGTATAAAAATATATTATTAATTTTTTTACATGTCTTGCATAGCACAGGTTACCGCTAGTAACTTTTGATGTAGATGTCTATTTTTAATAAAATTAGTATTTTTAGAATTCTCTCATCAAGATCTATGAAATAAGATCTATGTTGGCTATGAAATTCTTTTTTTTAAAAAAAAAAAAAATTATTACCGTTAACAGTAACATGTTACTCTATTTGACAGTTATTTTGTTTGACAGTAACATGTTATTGTGTCCCACAGTAACATGTTATTCTGTCTGACAGTAACATGTTACTCTGGCAATATTGCCCAAGAAAAAAAAAAAGAAGATATTTTATTTTATCCTTACTCAATTATGTGTTTTCTCCTTAGAGGGTTTATGAAGCAAAATAAATTGGGTTGTTATTTTTACCAAATAATGGTCCAATAGAAGGGTTTTGGCTAAATTTCCCAAAACTTTTTGATTTTTCCCATACTTACTGCCGCACCCTTTTCAACTTTTTCCATATACTATGGTTAGTGATGAGATTGTTACATTATTTTTATAAAAAAATCTAAAAAAAACAATTTGTATATTGAAAAAATATCTAAAACAAATATAAATTCTTATTAAAAAAATAAAAAGGGTTTTTAACCCACAAGCCTTGTGGAAGCTCCAATATTCCAATATTAAATTTCTAATTTTTTGATTTAAGAAAAAAAAAAACCTCAATATTTATTAACTTCTCCCAACCCAAAAGCCTTTTGGGAGATTTGTTCAAAATCCCCTCATAATAAAACTTTAATGCATTAAAGACAAATATAAAAAATAAAAAAATAAAATAAATTCTTAAAAAGTTCAACACATTATTATCAAAATATTAACTTTAAAATAATATAACTTTTGATGTAGATGTTGATTTTTAATAAAATTAGTATTTTTAGAATTCTTTCATCAATATCTACCAAATAAGATCCATGTTAGCTGTGATATTCTTTTTTCTTTTTTCTTTTTTAAATATTATCGTTGACAGTAACATGTTACTCTATTTGACCGTTATTCTGTTTGACAGCAACATGTTATTGTATCTTACAGTAACATGTTATTCTGTCTGACAGTAACATGTTACTCTGGCAATATTGTCTAAGAAAAAAAAAAGAAATATTTTACTTTGTCCTTACTTAATTATGTGTTTTCTTCTTAAAGAGTTTACGAAGCAAAATAAATTGGGTTATCCTTTTTACCAAACAGTGGTCTAATAGAAGGGTTTTGGCTAAATTTTCCAAGCCTTTTTTACTCCTCCCATACTTATTGCTGCACCATTTTCAGCTTCTTCCATACATTATGGTTAGTAATGAGATTATTACATTATTTTTATAAAAAAATCTAAAAAAATAATTTGTATATTAAAAAAATATCTAAAACAAATATAAATTCTTATTAAAAAATAACAAGTTGCAATTTCAAAAAAAAGGGAAAAAAAATTACACTGTGCATTTCATTAATAGCGCTAAAAAAATGTGTCAAGTATTTGTATAAGAATAAAGCTTCCGACTCCCAGTGGGGGTGCTGGGGGTCGTCTATGATTGGCCAAAAAAAAAACTGTTTTTTTTTTTTTTTTTTTTTTCAGCTAATGATGTTGTGACACGTCACTGGGGGTTGTCAGTGGAGGTCACCCCACTAGGGGTCGGAAGCATGACTGTTTGTATAAAGGTTTGACACGTGACCAATCTCAAATTTTGAAGTGAATCTATACTATATATTAAGTAAAAGGGGATTTTTAACTCACAGGCCTTGTGAGAGCTCTAATATCATAATCCTAATTTTCTAATTTTTTGATTTAACAAAAAAAAAAAAAAAAATCTCAACGTTTATTGTTTCTCCCAACCCATCCTCAACATTTATTAACTTCTCCCAACCCACAATTCCTTTTGACTTCTCTCATAATTACTGCAGCACCATTTTCAATTTCTCTCATACACTATGGTTATACACAAAAATAAAGAAGATAAGAATTTAACTATAGATCTCAAAAAAAATATAACATCTAAATTTGAATTATGATTTAGTAATGTTTATCAAAATTTTAAATCACTTAATGGGACAAATTAATCAATTTTCTAAAATTATTAATTTTTTAATTTACAAAATAGATTAAAAAAATATTAACTGATTTATTTATTTAATAAAAAAAATATTTCATAATCTCTCCCTCCTAATCTCTCTCACCAATTTCAAAAAAAATAAAATTAAAACTTGCATTCATTTTCTCTTCCCCAAAAAATCAAATAATATTTTTTATTAAAATTGTAGATATCTATCTATATCTTATATATTATATTATAACGTAAAAAATAAAAAAAAAATAAAAAAACTAAAAAAAAATCTTTAAAGCTTATCTAATAATTATAATATATATATTTTTAATTTATAAAGTTCCGTGCATAGCACGGCTTAGTACTATCTATATATCTATCTATATATCTATACTATATATTAAGCAAAAGGGAGTTTTTAACCCCAAGCCTTGTGGGAGCTCCAATCTCCCAATCTAAATTTCTTAATTTTTTGATTTTAAAAAAAAAAATCTTAGCATTTATTAACTTCTCCTAACCCCAAAGTCTTACCCTCATAATAACACTTTAATGCATTAAGAACAAGCATAAAAAAAATTCTTTGAAATCCAACACATGTGAATTCCTTGAAAAGTCCCAACACATATGATTATTATCCCTCATAATAACACTTTAATGCATTAAGAACAAGCATAAAAAAAATTTCTTAAAAAGTCCAGCACATATGATTATTATCAAAATATTAAATTTTAATATAATATAATAAAAAAAATGGCATTTAATTCCTTGAAAAGTCTAACACATTTGATTATTATCAAAATATTAAACTTTAATATAATATAAAAAAGGAAAAAAAAAAAAAGACATTTAAAAATCGCAATTCACATCTATACTATATATTAAGCAAAATGGGGTTTTTACCCCCAAGACTTGTGGGAGCTCCAATATGTCAATCCTAAATTTCTAATTTTTTGTCTTTTTAAAAAAAATAAAAATTAACCTCAGTATTTATTAACTTCTTTCAACCCACAAGACTGTTTAACTTCTCTCATAATTACTGCAGTACCTTTTCCAAAACAAATAATTTGTATATTAAAAAAAATTTAAAACAAATATAAATATCTATATCTATATCTATCTATTTATTTATATCTATCTCTAACCCACAAGTTTTGTGGCAGTTCCAATATCTGAACCTTAATTTCTTAATTTTTTTGATTTTTTTTGAAAAAAAAAAACTTAGTACTTATTAAATTTTTCCAAATTTTTTTAACTTTTCTAATTCGCACACTCTTTTTTACTTTTCATATACCTATTGCAAACAGTGAGTCTCATTTTTGTTTTTCTCCTGCTTGACTTCTCACTTCTACACTTTCAACTTCAATGACTACGTATGCAAACAGTAAGTCTTCTTTTTGTTTTCTCCTTCTTGACTTTTTCTTTTGTTTACTGTTTTAATATTGTAGTTAGATAGTGCATAAAAATATTTGTGATTTGTCTAATGAATAAAAAATTATAATTTAATTTTTAATATGATTGAAGTTAGATAAATATAAACTCTCACACAGAGAAAAATGTGATTATAATTAGTTAAATGATTCTTCTTTTTTTTTTAATGTGATTGTAGTTAGTTTAATAGTTTTTTTTTTTCATTTATTTATTTTATTATGGGAAAAATGTGATGTGATTGTAATTTGTTCAATGGCTCTTTTTTTTAATATGATTGTTGTAGTTAGTTCAATGGTTTTTTTTTTAAATGTTATTTAATCTTTTTATTTACTATTTTAATTTTATTTTTAATATGATTGAAGTTAAATAAACATAAACACTCACAAAGAAAAAATTGATTGTATTGATGTGATTGTAATTTGTTCAATTTCTCTTTTTTTTAATATGATTGTTGTAGTTAGTTCAATGTTTTTTTTTTTAATGTTATTTAATCTTTTTATTTACTATTTTAATTTTATTTTTAATATGATTGAAGTTAGATAAATATAAACACTTACAAAGAAAAAAATCTAATTGTAGTTAGTTCAATGGTTCTTTTTTTTTTAATGTGATTATAGTTAGTCAATGGTTCTTTTTTCATTTATTTATTTATTTTATTATGAAAAAATGTGATGTGATTGTAATTTGTTCAATGGTTCTTTTTTTTTTTAAATGTGATTTAATCTTTTATTTACTGTTTTAATGGTTTTTCTTTACAATTATTTATGAAAAAAAAATATGATTGTAGTTAGATAGCATAAAAATATTTGTGATTTGATTTGATTTTTTTATGATTTGATTTTTAAAGTACCAATTATTGATAATGATTAGATTGTATTTTGAAAAAAAAATTGTAATTGATTTGTTTAACTCGACTGTGTTATTTGAAAAAAAAATTATTGTGTTTTTTTTACTATCAATTCACTTAATTTGTGATTTGATTTTTAACTCACTGTGTTTTTTGAAAAACAAAATAGATTGTACTCATTTGGGTCACATAATGTACCAATTAATTATGATATTAGTTATAGCGATCCCGGTATTCCCTTTACTGTACAGTTGTATTCCGGACTCGGTTCCGTGGAGTTGGTAGTTGTGTCTACCTTGTTGTCATCCTTTAATGTCATTTGTTTGAATTTTAGGATGTGTTGGACTTGTCTCGAGTGGGTGGATTGAGCCTTGGTTTAAATTCCTTTTTCTTGGTATTTTGGTCTTTCCGCTCGAGCGGGCCTTTGAGCGCTCGAGTGGAGATTGCATACTTCCAGTATCTCGTGCCCCTGCAAAACTTCTGCAGGTTGTGATTTCTGCGCTCGAGTGGGTAGCGCTCGAGCGGGATTGTTAGTGCTCGAGCGGACAGTACATTTCTGGTAAGAGTTCTGGGAGGGGGAGATTCACGCTCGAGCGGACTGGATTTCACGCTCGAGCGGGCGAACTTTATTTTTGTGTCTTAGCGCTCGAGCGGGACTTACTGCGCTCGAGCGGACCTTGTTTTATGTGTCTATACGCTCGAGCGGTGTGTTCTACGCTCGAGCGGGACCTGTCGTATAACTAAGAGTGGCTAGCCATTTTAAATCACTTTTTCACTTTCTCTTCTCTTTCCTACTTTTCCAAAAACACCATTGTTGAGCTTCTCACTCTAGAACTCTACCTTCTCTCTAGGTATTGATCTAGTATGAGTGGTTTGCTCATGTCACGCCCCCAAAATAATACATAAAAACTCATCAATATTAACATGCATTGACATGAGAGACAAACCTCATTTTATTCAACTTAGTAGTTCTTTACAAGAAGCATTACATACCAACAACAGAAGTAAATGCCCTATGGGCTTACAGCTTTCCAAGTTAACACTTGGTTACAAATACGTGAGTACTAACTCAGTTACACATTAAGCCCTTGGCTTGAATCTGCAAACAATACATCAAGGAAAATAAAACAACAAAAGCAGTCTGTCTGCCTCTAGCCTTCCAAGCTATGTCCTTGGGGTTAATCTGCTACTTGTACCTGAAAATGATGTTCCCCATATAGGGTGAGCCACAGCCCAGTAGAAATACACTAAACCAACCATGAATAATGACTAAAAGATTAGCAACTGATAGATGGTCAACACAGATACATTCATTTACATCTTATGACAACTCCACGATAATCAAGTCTACGCTACACCTCACTTTCCATTTCTTATTCAACCTTGAGTTTGAAAACACGGCTCAGTACTCTGGCCAAAACATTTGATGAGATTATAATCTCTCACTAAAACACTTTTGAGATTCATTACAGATTCACATAGAACCTCTTCCATACTTTACTTGTGATACACATGCTGGTACCGCATCAATTCATCATAGAAACATTTCTATACTTCACAATTGATAACGATATACATTTAAATGCTATATCAAATCAATCCCAACAACACTTCAATCGATAAGCATAAGAGCTGTATCATAACTGCAATAGGAGAGCATATGAGCTACATCCCCGGGTCCATCCCCTATCTTCCCCTAAACTACCAACCTAGTTTAGAGGTACATCCCTATCTTCCCCTAAACTGTTAACCGGCTTAGAGGTACATCCCCCATCTTCCCCTAAACCGTGGAGTACATCCCCTATCTCCTCCCATACACAAGCAATGCATATAAACACATAATCATATACGCAATCAATCAATACATCAAGCCAATGTATTCTACCAACCGTCATACTCTATGACACATCCAATCGATTAGGAGTAGTTTGCCTAATCATCACGCATTGTCTACAACAATCAATCCTACCCTCCACCGGTAGCCCCAAGCAATTATCTCTAACAGGAAATAAATGCACAAATGGATGATATATCAACATTTCGACCAGGTGAGCAATGAATGATTCAACTACACCCTTTAGTCCCATACATTCCCAACTTCAACATTCTCAATTCAATTCCTCATTTTCTTTAATTAATTACATACATACATTAATTAAACCAATTAGGGTAAATTACCATAATTCTCAAAACAACCCTAAGGTTCCATTTCTATCAAGGTTCCAACATTAATCCATGTTTCTATACCAAACATGTCTCTAGGTTTATTAAAGACCAAACCCCAACTTTTGTAAAAATTACACAATGGCCCAAAGTTTTCCAAAATTACACAACAACTTCCAACATATCAAAATGCTAAAATTGAAAGACAAAAACTCATAAAATGGAGTAGGTTATCCCTACCTCGAAGTTAGAGCCCAAACGGAGATGAAGACCAAAACCCAAAGTGCTCCAAATCCCAACTTTTTCCGATTAGAACGAAGATCTCAACACCCTCTATCTTATTAACAAAGGCACTAGGATAGATTCACACCCTAGAGGGATCAAACCTTAGAGAGAAGATAATACTAGAGAGAGAGGCTCTCAAATCAAGGGTTTGAAGAAGATAGAATGTTGAAAAAGTGAAGTTTAATTCGGTGCTGCGTTGCTGATATAAACAGGCTCGCTCGAGCGAAGACCCCGTCGCTCGAGCGACCAGACACAAAAACTGACCTCGCTCGAGCGACCAAACATGCTCGCTCGAGCCAACAGTGCAAATTTTCCGATTTGCAATACGACGCTCGCTCGAGCGAAGAAAGAGGCTCGCTCGAGCGAAGAAATACAACCTTCAGGTCTGGGCCAGACGCAACCTGCGCTCGAGCGAAGCCATCCTGGCTCGAGCGGCAAGACACATAAACTAACCTCGCTCGAGCGACCAAACCCTCGCTCGAGCGACCAGCCAAATTTCTGGGCAGCAACACTAGGCTCCCAAACTCAACCAACTTGTAACAAACCTGCCCAACACATCCTATAACTCAAATACAAAGCAAGAAAGGATGTAAACAAGACAATACTCAACTATCAACACCCATGGACACATGTCCGGATCACTGTACAACAAGGGTTAAAACTCGGGATCGCTATAGCTCACCTTTGGCCTTTACAAAAAAGTTGTTGATCGTCGAGGGCTATCTTTTAATCTGAAAATTTCAGGATTTGGAGCATTTTGATTTTGGTCTTCATCTCCGTTGGAGCTCATCTTTTGAGGTAGGGATATCCTACTCCTCTCTATGGATTTTGTCTTTAAATTCTAGTATTTTGAGATGTTGGGGTTGGTTTGGTAATTTGGTGAAAGTTTGGGGCTTTTGTGTAATTTTACATAAGTTGGGGTTTTGTTTGTAACAACTCTAGATGCATGTGTGGTATGGAGAAATGGAATAAATGTTGGAATATTGATGAAAATGGAACCTAAGGGTTGAGATGTTAATTATGGAAAATGTCCTAATTACATTGATTAATTAATTGGGATAATTAATTGTGAGAAATGAGGAAATGAAGTGGAAATGTTGAGATTGGGAGTATATGGGAATAAGGGGTGTAGTTGAATTACCTATCACTCACTGAATTGAAATGTTGATTTAATATCCATTTTGTGCATTTATTTTCTGTATAGAAATAACTGCTTTGGGCTATCGGTGGAGGATAGTCTTGATTGTTGTAGACAATGCATGATGATTAGGCAAACTAAAACTAATCGATCAGATGTGTCATAGAGTATGACGGTGGATTGAATACATTAACTTTATGTATTGAGTGATTGTATATAGAACCCTTGTGTTTATATGCATTGTGTGTAGAGGAGGAGATGGGGGATGTACTCCGCGGTTTAGGGGAAGATAGGGGATGTACCTCTAAACCGGATAGTGTTGGGAGAAGATAGGGGATGAACTCCGTAGATACAGCTCATATGCTTGTCTAGAGAAATGAAGATAGGGCTCATATGCTTATCTTTGAGAAGTGTAGATACAGCTCTTATGCTTGTCTAGTGAAGTGTGGATATAGCTTATATGCTTATCTGTGAATGTGGGACATAGTTTCCGTACTTATCTGTTGTGAAGTTGATAGAGCTCATATGCTTATCTATTGAAAAAGGGGAAAATGAAAAGTAACTTGGACTTATAAGTCGTATGTTTGAAATATGATATATGTGGGTGTATCAGTGTTGGCCATCTATCAATTGCTAATATTTTAGTCATTGTTCATAGTTGGTTTAGTATATTTCTACTGGGCTGTGGCTCACCCTATATGGGAACATCATTTTCAGGTACATGTAGCATGTCACCTCCAAGGACATAGCTTGGGAGGCCAGAGGCAGACAGACTTTTTGTGTCTATGTTCTTTTGATGTATTACATGTATATTCAAGCCAAGGGCTTAATGTGTAAATGAGTTAGCATTCCATTTTTTGTAACCAAGTGTTAACTTTGAAAGCTGTAAGCCCTTAGGGCATTTGCTTTTGTTGTTAACATGTAATACTTTTTGTAATGAAACTATGATGAATGGATGAATGTTGGTCTTTTGTATATCAATGCATGCTTATATTGATGGATCTAATGTCGTTATTTTGAGGGCGTTACAATTAGATTGTATTTTGACCCCAAAAAAATTGTAATTGATCTTTTTAACTCACTGTGTTTTTTGAAAAATAAATTATTATGTTTTTTTAATTATTGATGATGATTAGATAGCATTAAAAAAATTGTGATTTGTATGATTAAAGTTATCTCCTTTTGTTTATAATTTTATTTTTTAATATGATTGAAGTTAGATAAACATAAACACTCACAAAAAGAAAAATGTGATTGTAGTTTGTTCAATGGTTCTAAATAAATTTTTTTATTTATTATTTTGATGGTTATTTTTTTCAATTATTTTTTTTATTATGAGAAAAATGTCATTGTAGTTAGATAGCATTAAAAAAATTGTGATTTGTATGATTGAAGTTATCTCCTTTTGTTTATAATTTGATTTTTTAATATGATTGAAATTAACTCACAAAAAGAAAAATGTGATTGTAGTTTGTTCAATGGCTCTAAATAATCCCAATCTGAATTTTCTAAATTTTTTATTAAAAAAAAAACACAACATTTATTGATTTGGTCAGAATCCCCTGATCAGCATTTATTAACTTTTTTCAATCCACATGTCTTTCCACATGCCTGCATTTATTGATTTGGTCATTTAAAATCCCCTGATCAGTATTTAAAATCCCCTCATACAAATAATTATAGATACAATCTGTGTATAGTTTACTGCAGTACCTTTTTTAACTTCTCTCATACACTATGATTAGTGATAAGATTGTTAAATTATTTTTATAAAAAATCTTAAAAAAACATAATTTATATATTAAAAAAAAATCTAAAACAAATATAAATATCTATAATTATCCCGTGCATAGCACGGGGTGATATGCTAGTATATAGATAATTGTAAACACAATACATGTGATATGCTAGTATAGATGATGAAATCAAAG